>JAOYSI010027121.1:0-11881 GCA_025775065.1 Hiodon alosoides
ACTTTAATATGTGTGAAAAGAGGTGAGGGTGAACATTTCAATTTCAGGACCTCAGAACCAAAAACAGAACTCTATCTTACATGACATCACCAAGGGGGTTCTATGTTCTGGATACCATGCATGGACTTTCATGAATGCTACGTGATGTTGCAGATCGTCAGTTTCTGTACAATCCAAGTGTTATACAATTGTAGCAGTAGAGACCACCATCAATGCTCTCTCAACACTTAGAAGAAACATTTGGGACAAAAATACGGTAGTGCTTGTATTTAGTTTTAGAAGTCTGCAATGTATTCTAACGTTATCCCACTATTTAAAGTATCCATAAAACTCAAACTTATAACCAAAAGGTACTGCTCTTGTGCCCTTGAACCTTATTGCTTTAGGAAAGGTATTACTCAAGGTAAATGGCATATACGTAGTAAACTACAAAAACAAGAAAAAATATGATTCTAGTTTAAAAACTCCCCAATGAACTTACCTCCAAATAACATTTAAACAATAGTTTCCTCATTCATTCATTTCAGAGAATTCATTTTCATTCAAGTCAGACCATTATTTGTGTTAACGGCATTTTCCAGAGTAATCCATAATTCATAGCATTGTTGACTTTATGCACGAAGAGGCAGACTGGAATCAACACGTTAATATTTCATTTTTTGATGTCTATGCTTTGAATATTTTTGCATTTCAGAGCAGTGCTATTAGGAGCTTTCATCCCTGAAAGAGGCAGTCCAGCACAATATTTCAAGAGGGATAAACTCTAATAAGTAGAACTTATTATGTATGTGATTTTAGTTCATCCAGCAATCACCAGCCACAGACTTGTTCCTCATCTAACATTTCACATTTTTAAAAGCATTTGTATATATGCAGAACCCGACCTAAAAGCACTTATTATGTTTTCCTGTTATATATGATTCGAACAGCTTCAAGTGCAAAGTCCTCTGTCACAAGCATGTAAGTTGATGTTCTATGCGTGTGCATTATTGCTGTGCTTTCTGATGTCGTTAATGCATTTTGTCTTTACAGTTGTCTTTAACTTCATCATGGCTTTATTCCTTCATAACTCAAGCTGAAAGATAATTTCCTTTTTCCCGTTCGTATGGCTGCCATTTTGGGACTTGAACTAACAACCCTTCAGTTACAAGTTTGAAGTCTTAACCAGCCCTACACTCCAGCTTTCCCCAAGTGGTTTCCTGTTGTTTCACAAAAGTGAGCAGACTTGTTTGCCATAAACGTTGTGGTTCCCAGAAATGATGATGGGTAAATTGATCACTTTCTTAAACCCCTCATTAACCTCTCTTTACCCGAGTTGCTGTTAACGCCTTGGGTACAAACCCTTTGGATGGAACATTGCTGATAAAGTCTGTGGACAGAGGGGCCCAGAGTTACCTGTGTGCTGTCTGTTGTCGAGGCTAAGATAATCGCTTTGAGTTGAATTTCTAAATGGTGGAATGGTGAGGGGGGGTCACATTTAAGGGGCTTATCCGGATTCTGCCATTTCCTGTCGTGACTTGAGCACACACTCCCCAAAACTCACCACATCATTTCTAAACTAAGTATCAATTTTTCACTGTCATGTCATACTGTTGTATTCTGTTCCGTTCTTACTGAAGTGTTCTGTTGAGTTATGTTCTGTAGAGTATGTTTGGTTTTCAGCTAGTAGCAAGGAACAGTTTTTACTTTACTAATGTTCCAGTTTCTCTGCGCTGCTTGGGTGCCCATTTGTAGCCAGTGTAAGCACTCAGCTTTTGAAGCTTTTGGTTGAAGACATTTTGTATTTTATTTGTGCATAAGTGCAAAAACTTGCAAACCATACCTGCAAATCAGCACAATCCACAAACCTTAAAATGCTACCGAACCTACATAGTGAATAATCTCAGCAGGTTACTGCAGTCTAATTGATCTTTAAAAAGTAATGGGTGTCAGACATGAATTATGGCCCTGGCCCCGGACAGATAAGCATGACATTTTAAGACGTTAAAGATGACTTAGTTTGTACTCCCACAACACTGTTGGAGGACTGTTGACGACGCATCTGACTTTAATAAAATGATTCAAGAAAAAAATACAAATAAAAAATTTAATTTGATAATTCATTTTTAAAAAAGAATCAAAAATGGCTTTAGCGGTTATGTATTCTCCAGAAATCGTATTGTTCTGTACATATCTTTCATAAATTCATATTTTAAATCTTTTTTTATAATAAAAACGTAAAAACAATTATAAGATGAATGTCGATATATAAGGAGTTATATAGTGAATATATAAATATATATATAAGATGAAAGACAGGAAAAATAGAAGGGAATAAATATATTCAGCAGACGTGCTGAAAGAAAAATTCAACAAGAAGAACGATGCGTTTTTTGAATGTAGGCACCTCTTTGTCTCTGTAACTCTCATGCTTTATTGCTTGAAGGAGGGGAAAAAAGAAGAAAAAAAGTCTCATAACTGAATTTGCCTGGGTTGAGGGGGTGGGAGGTGGCAAGTTCCCAGACTATTGCCTTAAACAGACTTGTAATATATACAGCACACACTGAGTAAGAAACACACAAATCAGCAACCTCCTCCTAACACACTCATGCATAACCCACCCCCTCTTCCAAAACATATAATTCTTTTCCTCTATATCCCCTCCCTCTTTTTCTCCCTCCCTTCTTCTCTCCCTCTTACGCCATCTCCCCAGATTCTGGAAACAAGCTTTAAGCTCCCTGCACAGAACCAAAACTCTGTTAGAAAATATGTGGCAGAATGCAATGGCAGCAGAGTAGCAGAGCAAAACCTGGAGGACAGTGGTAGAGAAGGTGCAAGGGGAATCTGGAATAAAATAAAAAAGGCAATTGTTCAAAAGAGGGAGCGTCAGTGTAAAAGATCAGGGCAATACAAGTGCTGAGGAAAATGTGTTCTGCTGTATGCCCCCACTTTCTACTGTCTGTGCTGTGCTTGTGCTGGGCTCCCTGGGTCTGGAGCCAGGACCTGCGAGAAAGGGACGCTCTGTGCAGCGAGGACGGCTGTTTTGCGGTTTACTTCCAGCGCAAGACCTTTCTGGATTCCTGGAGGAGCTGCAAGGAAAAGGGGGGCAACCTTGCCACAATTAAGCGCCCTGAGGAGGCATCACTCATTCGGGAGCTGTTCTCCGGTGTGGAGTTACGTGGACCACAGGTCAGGGTGCAGGTGTGGATCGGGCTGCAGAGGCAACCCCGGCAGTGTTCGGCCACAAGGCCCCTTCGGGGCTTTACCTGGATCACGGGGGACCAGGACACACAGTACACCAACTGGCTCCGGGAGGACTCACCGAACACCTGTGCGGCTCCCCGCTGTGTGGTCATGAGCCACAGTACGGCCGCTGGCGACCAGCGCAACAACTTCAAGTGGTTGGACGGCTCTTGCTCCCTTCCTGTAGACGGCTTCCTATGTCGCTACAACTACAAGGGCATGTGCCAAGCCATCCAGAGTGAGGGAGAAGGACCTGTACTTTACACAACCCCCTTTGACCTGCTCAGTACTTTGCTCACCCATGTGCCCTTTGGTTCCATGGCTTCCATGCCCTGTCCGGACGGCACCCGGGAGAACCAGTCAGTGCTGTGCATTCAAAGGGAAGACGGAACTGTGGGCTGGTCCAAGGAGGGCCCGCTGTGCACTGATGCACCAAACAGCTGGTGTGAGAAAGACAACGGAGGATGTGAGCACTATTGCCTTGAAGAGGGAACGTTTTACTTCTGCGAGTGTTCTGAAGGCTTCCTCCTGGCTGAAGATGGTCAGAGCTGTGTACTGGCTAACGCCTGCCTCAGCGGCCCCTGTGAATTTGAGTGCCAGACTACGTCGGAAGGGTACCATTGTGTGTGTCCGGAGGGCTACCTCCTTGCCCCCGATGGCCGGGACTGCCTGGATGTTGATGAGTGCCTGCAGAGTCCCTGCCCCCACCTGTGTGTCAATGCGCCAGGCACCTTTGAATGCCGCTGCAGTGACGGTTACCATCCCAGCGATGCCGATGAGTGCATGGATGTGGATGAGTGCTTGGAAAACCCCTGTGCACATGCTTGTGAGAACACACCTGGTTCCCACACTTGCCACTGCCACCTGGGCTTCACCCCATCGCCCGAGGACCCCAGCCGATGCCAGGACATTGACGAATGCCAGATCGCTAGAATCTGCCAGCAGATGTGTTTCAACTATGAGGGTGGCTTTGAGTGCTATTGTGAGGTGGGCTATGAGCTACAGCCCGATCATTACTCCTGTGTCCCCATCCCAAACGACATTGAGCCACTAACTGTTGTCCCCTTCGAGAAAGGAATCACCAGCCCTGCCCCACAGATCCCAGATTTCTCCCTGTCAACCCAAGTGCCTGACTGGTTTACAGATAATGACCCCTTCAGCTGGTTGACTGAGCAGCCTAGTTTAGAATGGTTAACCAGAGAAACGAGGGTGTTTACTGATGTGCCAACAGAAGAGCCGATCTCTACATTGTCAGATCCTGCCCTGTCTGGCACTGAAGCTTCTGACCTGTTTGAGGATGAACATTCTGTAAGCGTCACCCCCACAACAGACTGGTTTTTGGACGAAAGCACTCCGAGCACAACACCTGCCTCTGCCTCTACACCAGGATGGGGTGCACAGCACGGCTCAACCCCAGCTGCCAAGGAAAAAAATTTAGGGCAGGGGGGTTCAGACAGGGTGTCAGAGTCAGGAGGAATTAGAGAAAGGGCCTCAGCACCACATAACGCTTCTCGGTTGTTACCAGCTTCAAAATCAGGACTGGCTGAGCCACCCATCACTGACATTGGAAATGCAAAAGACAAAGTGAGACCTTCTACGACTGAACGACACACGCCACTGCTTCTCAATCCTCTTGCCTCCTTCACCCCCACGTTGGGCACCAGGGGGCGATCAGAAGTGGGCAGCAGGCGCCCCCAGGACAAGAGCTGGCTGCTGGTGGCCCTGCTGGTGCCGCTCTCCATCTTTGTGGTGGTGATGCTGGCCCTGGGCATTGTGTACTGCACTCGCTGCGCCGTCAAGCCGCGGAAAAAGAGTGTGACGGACTGTTACCGCTGGATCAGCAGCTCCAAGTCCAGCGTCGCCAACACCACCAAATCTCGCGTCTAGGCGGCAGGAAAAAATACTTTTGTACAGAAGTCATTTGACTAAGGGTTAGCCATCTGCCAGTGTAAGGAGCAGGCTGGGAGGCTGTTACTTTTCTTTGCCTGCGTGATTCTGTGGAATATTCAGCAAAGGGACAAAAACGGACCATGTGAAAAGAAGCCACGGATCCTTTTTTGGTGCTATGAAAACTAGAAGTTATTCGTGCTCAGATAGGACATATTGATATCCACTCTTTAAGGGTAAAGAATGCTCGATGAAGTATGTCATGATGGGAAGTCGCTGAGGAAAGTCACAAATACTGTACTGTAAGTGCAATTGTTGCTAAAAGGAAGAGGAGTATTTCTTCTAAAAGTGACATTTTTAGATAAAGAACAAGAGCGCTGGAGTCAGAAGTAGTAAGACTAATATTTTCCAGTTGTCACAATGACTTGTTAGAGTTGTATGCTTAGATCTTGTAGTTGTCTTTGAAAAATAACAGCTGAAATGACTGTTAGGCTGAATGCCACTAGCGCAATCAATAGTAAATGTTAATGTTAATGTTAAGTTAATGTCTCAGAGGAAACCAAGATTTTAAAGGGAAAATGTAAAAAAAAAGACTTTAAAACATTTACTTGGATAGCAAATTAGCTTGTGTGTGTGTACTGGTAATGAAGAGCAAGAAATTGTGTATGTAGTTACTTGCGTGTATGTATTTATGTGTTATGTACTGAAATTATATTCACCTGTGTGACCAGTAACACATAAAATTAAGTATCTTTGCAGCAGTGGCTCCACTATGAAAAAATGTAATGTTACTAGATTTTGTAGTAATGAATTTATAAATGATCTTCCACAAAAAAGGATGAAAATTTTACTCTTCACCTCTCTGGTTAAAATGTTTATATGAAGCATATAAGTTTATATGAAGCCATATAAACCTGAGTATGTCTGACTTCGGAGACAGAGGCTTACTCCAAGAATACAGTTGATAGCAAGGAAATGAAATCCATCAAAAAGAGTCACTGAGTAGCTGTTCATTTCTATGTCCAATTCCTCTTTTGCCACCTCTGATGGAATTTAGTCAGGCACAGGCTTGAGTTCACTTAAAAACAACACTTTGATTTGTGTACCTGTCCCATGGTTTCTTTTGTTATTTTGCCATTATGTAAAAGACTCATATATTCTTAATGAATAGCCACTTCCTTACTTAGGAAATGGGTATTCTGGTGATGCAGCCTTAAAATATGAGGGGGTCAGTCCTTGGTTGTCTACCTTTTGAGAGTTAAACTAGTGAGGATGGGATGCTAAAAAAAACTCAACCAGAAAGTGATGACTGTGGTGTAGATCGCTGTCAATCCAGTCACCGGTTCAGGCAATGTCGTTAACAACTTACAATAAAAAAGGGATGATATTCAGACGTGACTGTGGACTTCTATCCTCTGGCTTCACTTTGATCTCTTCTCTGGGTTGCATATTGCTCAGTCTAAGCACACATCTTCTGCTAACTGATATGAGAATGATTATTAAAAAACCAGTGCTGATTCAGAAATCTACTCCTTTTTCTCAGTTTTAAATACAAAATTATCATAGACATATTAAAATAAATTGTAGGGTTCTGAATTTCTGTTAATTTTTTTTGTTGACTTCCAGACATGTTTTGTTAATAACAAGAAACTCATGTCCCCTGAACATTTAGAAGTTACGTAGTTGACTGTATTTGTACACATGGAGAAATCTTTAAAATTATCCCTATGCGTGGGAAGCTTTGTTTTCTGATTTGACACATTAAATGAGAAAATGCAATTGTCTTTTCCCCTTTTCGGCTAAATATGTGGATCTTTATTACTTTTGTGTTTTGAATTGTACTTGACCACAGCTAGAGTGTAATATGTTGTTTGCCATGCAAATGCTTCCTCCATCCACGCTTCACAAATGCCGGGAGAGTCTGCAGAACTTATTTTAATTTAAACAATTCAGGTGCCTCTCCGTCAATCAAGCTCGGAGCATTATGTTAAATCCTGAGGCAAACTCTAATTGCAGGGAAAACAGTGATTGTAACGTTCTTCTTTCTGATTAGAGGCAATTATATCAATTTGGACGATCCGGTAATCACGGTTCTATCTGCAAATGTTTTAGGTTATTTAGAAAATAAATTTCTCAGTCAAAAGAGAGATACTGAACATGTATGGGACTGTGGTGTTTTTGTACTTGTTACCGATTTACAATGTAGCACTGAAATGATATCGAGTTACTGGAAAAACTTTTATTTATTTTTCTCCTTTAAATTAGAACCATGTGTGGCAGCCTGATTCCTGTTGGCTGCCTTGCAAATCACATACATTGTTATGATTGGTGGCCTGGCAACAGTTGGTCCTCCATCTATCTCTGTTTAGCCGTCTGTCTCTACGATGAATGCACTATGATAACATGAAAGCATCGATAATTTTGAGGATTTTTTTATAAGAGATAGATCTGTGTTAGTCTCCTACCATCAAACCTAGAATAGTCACGTTGAGCAATCCCAGTGACACGGTCTCTTTATTTTCCAGACAGGCAAAGGAAACTAAAAAAGGAAACTAGAAAATTCTATAGATGCTTAATACAAAATACGCCTTGATGTTTGGTTTGTGGGTAGGCTGTGCAATCATGTTTGATTGTGGCCGCCATACTGCATGCCTTTGACGTTTTTATTCCATTTGAACATTATAGGATTTTCACAACAGTGTGTATTCCTTCCAGATTAAAACCACACATGTAAAGATAAAAAAAAAAAAAAAAAACCAAAAAAACGATTTTAAACATTTGTAATGTTTAAATTGTATCACTGTGTGTGTGTTAATGTCACTCTCTGTGTTGTCCTATACTGTCTGTACTGTGCATGGAGTATTCAGTACATTCCCCGGTGGCAGCAGAGCTGGTGAACAGGGCAGTCCTGTAGATTCGAGTGAGCCTAGGAATATGAGTAGGGAAAATTAGTCTGATAACTCTTGATGCCACTCATACAAACATATAGCATGTAGTGGACCGACAGAAAAGTTTCAGCAGCCTGGTCCTTTATTCCCCCAACTTATAGGGACATCAACACATCATTGAGGCTGTATATAACAATATTTATCCAAAGAAATTTAGTCAGTCCTGCTCTAATACTATATTTCGCCAACTAACTCAGAAATAGTCAAAACAAACCATTTTTCTATCAAATCAAAACACAGCCTGCTTATCAACTGGCCAATTGCCTATACTGCAGCACACCTCCCCCATCAACATCCATCAATTGAATGTATAACTAGATTAAACCAGTACATCTGGAACCCCATACTCCCAAGACCCTCATACTGCTCCACCCAACAATATAATGTTATACCTCATTTATTCTGAACTTTTTGCCTTTTTTTTCAGACCCTAAAATTTAGGTTCCCTGCCCATAACATATCATTGTTTCCAATGACAAGTGAAGTGCTATTAGGACAGGATTAAGGCTTAATATCTGAAATTGTATTTATTATTCTTGTCTTTAGAAGCAGAACTCTGTTGAATCTGATTTGTCCAGGTATACAATTAGGCATGGAAGTAGCCTAGATCCACTCTGCGTGTTCTCTTTGGGGAGTTTATCTGTAGATGTTGAATGTTTTTACAGAATTTCCAATGGAGGTCTTCCATTTGGCTTTATCCCATGTTTTATGGATAAAAGGTTTCAGAGCCATATTCAAAATATTGTCAGCCAGATTTTTACTGAGGGACAAAATGTATATATTGCCCATTTGATAGTGTAGCATGCTCTGCGAGCGTTTTCAATCAGTTCATTTATGGACCTCCCTGATGCACTAATTATTTGGCCAGGGTTTGTCTAAGTAGTGTTTCTCTCCAGAATAGAGCCTGCAATTTGTTATGCTTCAGAATAGAAGAGTGAAGAGGAGAGTGAAGAGGAGAGTGGTTTCCTGTGATATTATGTTTTCCCGGAACTTTGGTCTTTTTGTCAAATTCAATGGCATTATTGCTGGAAATATTACTCTCGCAGAGCCCGGTTCTTCAGAGGGGGACAGCAGAACCAGTTTAAGGGCATAGAGATAGAATTTGGTTTCTTTATAACATAGACCAACACTGTGGGGACTGTGGACTGGACACTCCAGCCTATTAAATGGTATACATTGGCTTACAATCCTGTCTCACCCATCTTTTGTATTCTGTGTGTGTTACCCCCTACAGTTTTAGAAATGGTCCTTCCAGCCAGATGGAGTCAAATGCTCTTTTAAAGTAGATGAAGCAGGCAAATTGTTCACCTTTATTAGTTTGGTGGATGTTTTCATATTTTTGTGTGTTTGTAGGGTAAGAGGGCAATCTTATTCAAGAAATTGTGTTTGGTAAGGAAGGCCAGTACCTTGGTACAACAGCTGTTTCGGTCAATTAGATTCTACCACACATACATTAATAAATCTATCAACTTCTCTTGAATATATAAATATCTGGGTATGGCCAATAGAAGACGTTTTATTGCACAGTACAATGTTATATTCAATTATTGATATATATTCAATTATTGATGTATTGATGTCCCCGCCAAGATAAGATTGTGCTTATCAAGTTGAACAGAATGGCCTGTTCTCATCATCACTTTTTCTGGTGTACTTCTGTTTCTTTTTAGAGTAATTTCTTTATTTTTAATATCACTGATCTGAACAGATACCATCCAAGAACAAAGAAAGAACAATAAAATGAGGACGGGGGTCTATTTGTTGAGGGAGAAAGAGAGATATTTAATAACAGTCAAAATTGCATCTTTAGTTCTGGAGTATTAGTAATCACATTCAATAAACACATATAGAGCAAGTATGTGCTTTTGACCAAGCACTTTGAATTGAATCATTTTGTGTGTGTTTTTGAGTGTGTATCTGTTTTTAGGCCTCAGTATATTGGTACTAATCATTTTGGCATCTAAAACAACATAAATCTACTTTTTGGATGTGTGAACATCCTAGAAAAACCAGCTACTTGGTTTGCTTAAGGAAACAGTATTTAGGTAAGATATCCCAAGCAAGACTACTGATACAAAAAAGGTTACTGTCATTTACTTTACTATCTAACAAATTTAAAAGTATACATAAAACGTAAATCATTAATATACTGACATACATTAATATGCTTACATTAGTCATTGGTAAATTGATGCCGCCTAATATTCATTTCTGATTTGATAGCTAATTGTCCCACCCACCCCCGCATCACCACTCTTACTACCAGTTATAACGTGATTAAATTGTGTAAATTCATCTTCCAACCTGGATGAAAATGAATCCAATTCTGTTTTTTTTCTTCTCTGAAAGCCTCCATTTGCAAAACCTGGAGACGTTTTGGTGTCTCTTTAACAATGCCAGCAAGGACCAACGTAGACATTCATTTTCTTGGTACCATAATCCCAGAGGAATTTGTCTCTATGGGGGCCACTTGAAAACTGATCTTTTCACTACCTCCAAAATCTAGTCAAAAGCAAAACAATCTTTTAGGAAAGATTTTAGATGTTAAAAAAGTAGTACTTTTTTTTTTAGTACTTAAAAAAAAAAAATTTGTAACACAACTGATTAACCTGCAAACTACAAGAAGGGTAGAGGATGCAATAATAAATTATTAAAGACGCAAAGCATGGCATCTAACACTGTGCCTTTTGTGATGATTCAAAACATGAGGACTGAAAACTTAGACATGGTGAATCAGAGAGCTCACATCCCCCACCCCATTCATTTCAGGATGTTCCTTGCAAGCCAGCTTTGAAAAATAAACAGGGGACTTTTGTTTTGGTTTGCAATTCTTGCTAAATTACTCCCCAAATCCCATGCAAGAACCCGATGGTTCATTAGACAGCCTTAGTAAAACCAGATGTGGCTGAACCTGGATCAGTAATAAAATTGCTCGAAATAATAGTTCCACTCAGCAGCTTTCCTCAGGCTCTGATGACTGTATCCATGTTCGGTTACAAGCAGGATTGCTTTTCAGGTGAAGCAGGACTCTTTTGGGGGTTGTGCAGAGACTCATCTGTGTTGTAGAGATCTCATCAATCTTCATCCTTCAACTGAGCTAAACAAGTCGATAAATATAGAAGTCAAAAGTGCATTCACAAATATATTATAAATACATAGGTTTTAGTCTAAGCTGTCGTCTGTTATAACTGTAATTATTATGTGCAGTTTTTGAACCATACAAGGGAGTATATTTTTCCTGTGTACTGTTGTACTTCAACTGAATCTGTTACTATTGTTATAACATCATGTTTCCATTATTTCTCTTCTTTGTTCCTTGTTTGTATCTTCAGATATCTGTTATTGCCTTTTTGGCTCTAGAATGTTTCATCAGTAACCGTACAGTGAGGAACTGGGCTGAGAGCATTACCTCTAGGTGGCAGTGAATTCCCTCTGTCCCCACTTTTCCAAACCAACCTAACACTGAATTCTATTTATCGTTTTGAAATTTTTAATTAACTACTTTTAAACATGAAAAAGACATCCACAAAGTTTTGCTGCAGATCTAACTCTTCATTCAGTCAATCCGGCTGTTGCCATTTCGTTTTCCTCGGAACAAGGTTTCGGAACAAATAAGTTGGTTTCTGTTGATCGTACTGTGATAAACACAGTTTACAGTGGTGAATATTTTAATGTACATCATTAACATTAATTTGACAAAATGCAACTACGCCAGCTCATTTTCCCAGCGGCCATTATCCAGAGATCTGCTTCTCCTTGTGTAGGCCTTGTTGGAGAAGATAAGTGCCTGGCAGAATTTGGTTTCACCACATTCTAGAGGCCCC
>JAOYSI010027121.1:11981-25420 GCA_025775065.1 Hiodon alosoides
TGCTTCTCCTTGTGTAGGCCTTGTTGGAGAAGATAAGTGCCTGGCAGAATTTGGTTTCACCACATTCTAGAGGCCCCATCAGGTTTCTAACCACAGGAGAGACAAGCTTTGAAGCAGTTAGAAATGTTGCATGTTGCACTACCTGTCTGGACGGCGAGAAGGTTTTTATGGGAGAAAAGGGCTATGAATATACAGAGCTGACAAATCTAACGTGGTCAGAAATACATTTGGTTCTATATTTACTTATTTTGCTTTTGGAACCTGTCGGTTGAGCGTAAACTAGCAGGTTCACTAAAAAATTTCCTCTCTGTGAATCTAAACATAGAGTTACTGATGATTTGCGGGACAGGGACAAGTGGGCTTTTAAATCGAGACTTGAGCTCCAAAAAAAAAAAAAAATCTACTTGGCCATTTTTAATTATCTTTTAAAAAACAGGAAAATCCTGTTTGAATTTCAAGTCTTTCTGTTATGCTTATTGAACTGTAACCGTTGAGGTGCTGTCTCTGTGGTCTGCTCCACACACTGTGCACAGATTCCATTCAGCTCAGTTCATTTGGTAGCAGCAAGGGAGAAGGGGAGTGGCTAGCACCTCACCCATCTGAAATCAATCATGTGCAAAGAAGGAATGTTCTCCATCAATCAGTCAATTACCAAACATGGAACTCTCACACATGGTCCCAATTAAAAATATTAAAGTACTTGAGTACAGGAGTGATATGTATAATGTCAAACCACACTAGAGAGGTAATGCCAAAAGCAATGAGGTCACGGATTTGTACCACTCCGTAACAGTAAGAGACATACCAGTGTTTTCAAGTACAAATATAAATTTAATTAAAAGCAAACTATGAAGACAGAAGAAAGTCTACAATCCTACCTAAAAACAATTCTCCTTTCTTCTCAAAGAATCTCAACAGTTGAAATCATACTTGATACTTGATTGATTGATGTACTTGATTGGTAAGCTGAAGATGTTTTAGTATACTAGTGACTGAGCATTTCTTTCTGAATGGTGGAGATGGACATGCCTCTTCTCCAATCAGCATTCCTTCTGAATGGTGGAGATGGACATGCCTCTTCTCCAATTAGCGTTCATTCTGAATGGTCGAAATGGACTCCAGTCAGCTTTGAACCTCTTGTGCCGGCTGATGGGTGCCTCAAAGTCAATTTAGTGGGTACTACTTCTTCACCCTTGCTTTTTTACAGCCTACAATTTATATATATTTAATCAATTACTCAATATTATACACTGGGGACAAAAGTTTGGAATAATGTACAGATTTTGCTGTTTTGGAAGGAAATTGGTACTTTAATTCACCAAAGTGGCATTCAACTGACCACAAAGTATAGTCAGGACATTACTGATGTAAAAAACAGCACCATCACTATTTGAAAAAAGTAGTTTTTGATTTAATCTAGACAGGCCCCATTTCCAGCAGCCATCACTCCAACACCTTATCCTTGAGTAATCATGCCAAATTGCTGATTTGGTACTAGAAAATCACTTGCCATTATATCAAACACAGCTGAAAGCTATTTGGTTCGTTAAATGAAGCTTAACATTGTCTTTGTGTTTGTTTTTGAGTTGCCACAGTATGCAATATGCTGGCATGTCTTATTAAGGTCAAAAATGGCAAAAAAGAAACAGCTTTCTCTAGAAACCCATGAGTCAATCATTGTTTTGAGGAATCAAAGGCTATACAATGCTTGAAATTTCCAATGCTTGAAAACTGAAGATTTCATAAAAAGGTGTCACTACAGTCTCACTACAGGACAACTGGCTCTAACAAGGACAGAAAGAGGTGTGGAAGATGTACACCTAAACAAGAGGATAAGTACATCAGAGTCTCTAGTTTGACAAATAGACGCCTCTTATGTCCTCTGCTGACAGCTTCATTTAATTCTACCCGCTCAACACTAGTTTTGTGTGCAGCAGTAAAGAGAAGACTCAGGGGTGCAGGCCTTATGGGAAGAATTGTAAAGAAAAAGCCTGTTTTGAAACAGGAAAACAAAAAGAAAAGGTTTGAGTGGGCAAAGAAACACAGACATTGGACAACAGATAATTGGAAAAGAGTGTAATGGACCGATTAATTGAAGTTTGAAGTTTTTGGCTCAAACGGGACAATCTATGTGAGATGAAGGGTGGATGAAAATATGTTGGAGAAGTGCTTAACGCCATCAGTCAAGCATGGTGAAGGAAATGAAATGGTATGGGTGAGCTTTAGTGCTGGAAAAGTTGGAGATTTATACAGAGTGCAAGGAACCCTAAGGAAGGATATCATTCTCCAACGACATGCCATCCACTGTGGTGAGAAATTAATAGGAGCCAATTTCATAATGCAGCAGGATAATGATCCTGAGCATACTTATAAGTTATGCAAAGACTATTTGGGGACGAAGCAGTCCTCAGGACTACTGACGGTGATGGACTGTCTGGCACAGTCACCTGATCTTAACCCCATTGAGCTTTTGTGGGATCAGTTAGACTGTTAGGTGCGTGAGAAGTGCCCAAAAATGGCAAGTGCTACAGGAAGCATAGGGTGAAATGTCACCGGAGTATCTGGATTAACTGACAGCTAGAATGCCATGGATCTGCAAAGCTATAATTGCTGCACGTGGAGGATTTTTTTCAACTCTTTGAAGTAGCTTAAATAATATTTTTTTATCAAATTGTAATAGTAATATTCACCTGACTATACATTGTAATCAGTTGAATGCCATGTTAGTGAATAAAACTACCAATTTCTTTCCATAAGAGCAAAATCTTGACATTATTCCAAAATTTTGACCCCCAGTGTATATCTATATAACCTGTATCTAACTTTTGTTTAAAAGTATATTAATAAATTCTGCGTCCAAATGTTTTTTGTTACTCTTGAAAACAAGCAGGCAGGGATTTCGTCATTTTCCAGAGCTTGACTAGCATCTTCCCCCCCCGCCTGAAAAACCTTAAAAAAACACAATTACTGAGTCTGTAAACAGCAAGTGTTTTCTCTGCGCGGTACCCTGCCCAGTCCCATCATTTTTTATTTTGTCTTATTCAACATGCAGCTGTGAGCATTTTCCGTGCTGTACAGACACACACTGATCCACCAGCTGAACTCAAGCGCTGGCTTATTTCCCATTCACAATAACACAGTTTCTCTTCCGCTGGGCTGATAAAGGCACGACATGGAAATGCACACAGGTGAATCAACATATTCTTCTGTCTGATTCCAGTGATATAGATCTTGAAATAAGTCTTAGAGTTCTTTAGCACAGTAAAGGCACATGCAGAATGTATTTCAGATTCAGCAGGCACAGCTTCACATCTTAGAATCCTTTCGCCCACACATTTAGCACTGTAGCTGCTTGACACATAGTCATACGAGTTTGTACGTTTTAAGTTCATCTCTTGTCACAGTTCACATGCAAATGTGGTGAATTAACAACAAAACCACTATTTTGAGTTAGTTCCTTGATTATTTTCTTACTGTATGAAAGTAGAGCTGAAGTGGAGATGTTAGCACATACTTGTAAAGCAGTATGTTGGGGTTACAGCCCATATAATCCCAGTTTACAGATGTCTTTCCTTTTGTTGAGAAGGATTTCTGTTTTTTATTTATTTAAATGGAGCGTCTTCATGTATAAAAGTGGGGAAAAAACATTGAGATTTACTTAAATAAATATGTAATGTTGATGCGATGATAGTCTTATATCTGGTTCCTAGGTGTTCTTTATTAGTTATAAATTTCATTTCACCAAGAAAAGCAACGTAATCTGCGGCTACATTGTGCTTCAGCAGTATAAAATGTGGAATCTAATGAAACTCACATTTAATGCTAGTGTTTCTCAGGGAAATTCTCAATTGCCGCGAGCCTTCAATCTGAGGGAAAACTGTATTAAGTATTTCCTTAATCGGTTGTTAGAATGAAAACTGTTGAGTCTCCAGTACAGATAGGAGAGGACAACATAGCTAATTCTAATAAAATATTGCATTGCATTCATATTTCACTTTTAAACAAAAAATGCAGTTCTGTCCAAAATTCTTTTTTCACAAAGAAATTCTTTGAATGCACATCAGGTGGTTACCTCAGACACTTTTCAACTGTATTCTGAGTTCCAGTAAAAGACTGTTGGGCTGCATTTGTTTCCAAAGCATTCAGTGACCCTGGAAGACCTTTTCCACTTATTTGTAATTTTGCACTGCTGAACTGCTGAGTCTCCTGGTTATAGAGGCCAGAATGTCAAATTGGAGTCACTATTCCTTTTCTGATGTCTGTGTGCCATGTGAAAGTTTTTTACGGGTAAAATTTACTTTACGTCTCAAATGTGCAGATAATGGTGATATGCTTTATATATTGTATCACAAACACAATGTGTATTTTTTTTAAGATAATGACTGTGAAACTGATGGAATCTAGTAATGAGGCACTGATATCACTGGTTTCCTCTTGAGGCTCCATCCCCTAAAAGCCTTTGCACACAAAGGATGATTTATTTGCGTGAAAGACTTGCACGTCAGAAACTAAGACTGATGTAATGTATTCCCTATGACTGTTTTCTGACTTTCTGAAAACTGAGCTGAAAGTGCTACAGAGAAAATCAAAAAGGTTTTTGAGGTTTTTTTCCATAGGCGAAAAGTGACCTAACTAATGATATTCATTGATATCACATGACATGTTCAAGATGTAACACATCTTGAATCTGGTAATTTGTTCACAAATTGCACATTACTTCAGCCATTGCATGTTGTAGATGTATTATTGTCCTTAATGCAGACATGCTGACAAAAAAGAGCGATGTGAAGTGATTATGACGTTCTTCAAACATGTAGGCATGGCTGCCTTATCTAACTGTTGATATAGAGTACTGCTTATAACAACAATGTCATTATTTTAGTTTGAAGACCTATAATACCTATATGATCTGTACTCTATCGCAGTGGTTCTCAAACTTAATTGTCCCAAGGCACACCTTCGTGAATATGAAATTTCCAAGGCACACCATTTTTTTTCTCAAAATACAATGATGCGTACATCCTCTTAAATGTGTAAATAAATTCTATTAAACTCTTTGCTGCCTCTGAAACACAAATCAAAAATTAAAAATAAACTCGAAATCACATTTTAGCAAAACAAAACCAGATTTTGTGGTTAATTATACAATAACTAATTTAAGTGCTTTAAATAACGAATTGATGCTTTACCAACAATACAGCATGTATTGCTGCACTAACCTAAGGCTCACTTCAAGGTCACTTAAAAAAATTGTCTTGAGAATAAACCTGAAACAATGTCTTTAGATGTGGTAACTGTGGTATCAGTAGAATAATTGACTCTGGACCGCTTTGTGTCTTGGTCACATCACCACCTCAAGGTGTGCATTAATTTTCAAGAATTCAACGGTCCGTCATCAATTACTCCTTTTCAATTATACGCAAGGACAAATTCCATGGCACCGTGGCCCACCGCTAATGGTACACCAGTGTGCCGTGGCACTTCGTTTAAGAACCACTGCTCTATAGGCTTGATCTGTGTGTCCTTTTCTGTCATTTTGAGTAAGTAAATTTGTATAGCATCGCCTAATTTGTATGGTACAATAATAGCTTTTGATGCACACCTCTCCAAAACGGGATGCACCCAACATTGAAGCTTTTTCCCCTCAAATTAATTAAAAGAAGGACCTATTTTTTTTCACTACCAGGCGCAAAATGTTTATTTAAAGAAAAAAAAAAGAAAAAATATCACATCACACTGGTGGTGTATAGTTTCTGTGGGTAAAAATCTTATCTAACGGGAATCTAATCTAAACCCTGTCACCTGTGTTTGTCTGACAACACATTTGAAATACAATTAATTTAAAAAAATGTCTCAATGTCCCTCCAAAAATACAATGCCTTATTTAACAGATTGTGAAATGGAAAAAAAGGGAAGTGTATTAGCAGTACTTCTCTTACTATACTCTGTACTCCATAAGCATCTAACCTGTCTTTACAACCAACTCAAGATAAATAAAATAAAAAATAAACTTTAAGGACAGGTGGTAAAATTTGTTCTTTAAGTGGTCACATCAGACACAATTTTCAATGCAAAGACGGTTCAGTCGTTTGCAACAACCCAGTACCTTGAACTAGGAATTTCTGCACCTTCTGTTAGTCATGGATCGAGACGGTTTCCATGTGTTTTTTTCCTATTAATTAAATGAAAATGTCTGTAATAGTTTACCCAGTTCAGTGCCCTAGTGTATTTATCAATATACATTTTAAAATATATATATTCAATGTATGAAACATTTATAAATGTTAAAACATCTCCCTAGAATATTCATTCAATTAAAAAAAAAAGAAGAAACATTTAAACCTTTCTTATTTTAATAATCTCTAATCAATTCAAAGTACTCTACCAAATTGGAAGGTCTGTGGCTACTAATGAAGCAAGGTAAAGTAGAAGGGAAGCATGCTTAAATGTAATCATTTAATGCATAATGATGAGGTTGAGTGCAGCGGTGTCAATCTTATGATCAAGGAGGGGGAAATGTATTGCGGAGTCATGAGTATCAGTGCTGAATGGTGGTGTTTGTATCCAAAAACTCTACAGGGATTTAGGATTCAAGCCTCACACTTAACTATGCTTAGTCATGCAGCCAAGTCTCATTGATGGTGACTCCTCAGTGCCATCTCGACACATCTGATACATCCGGGCACAGTTTTCTGCTTGCTTGAGCCATGTGAGTTATCTTCCCTTGGTCTCCGAATACTTCTAGACTCAAGAATGACGAATGTTGCCCAGGGGACAAAAAAATCTCAGAAGAAATTAAGTAATCTCAGCCTTTTTGTTTTTCTTTGTTGGACAATTATTAAACATATTCTAGGCTGTGGATGTCATCTTAATGCTAAGCTGTGTGGAAGTTTCTTGAATACTCAATATAAAAAAAGGAGCACAAACACATGCTTTTGACAAGTAGAGCATTTACATATGCACACATTACATCACCATCAGATCATGAGACATATATACATACGTGAATTCAAGTATCTTGTTAGCTATAGTTTAATACTGCTAGTGAGAAACTTTGTTTACAGCCAAGACACTGTTTTCAGCTCACTAAGTGTCAAAGTATGCTGCCAACGACACACATTTCGAGTAGATTAGTGGGAATTTTTTTTTATCACAGGCAGTGCAGGCTGCAACAAAACAATATTTTTTTACAACTGAGCAACCACAATCAAATCTATCTTTTAGTCTAATTTGTTCAGGAAGTGGAAAACATGTGTTAAGCATTTTTGAGTAACATAGGCAACATGTATAGTGCTGTAAACATTCTTTGTTGATGTATTTTGTATTAAAAAATCCATCTACTTTTAAAAATTCTTGATAAATACCCAAATCCACTGTCAAGGCTCACAAAGTAGTTGTCCGGGAAGCACAGGTACCGTTGTGGTAAACCATGCCTTGTGGACTCGAGGCTACCTGACGCTTGAGCGTGATGGCGCAGTAATCTACCTGCTCCCCATCCAGGCCTTTCTCCAGCCAGCGGAAGCATATGATGCGCTGGAAGGAGCGACGGAAGTTGTCGGAGACAAAGCCATACAGGATGGGGTTCGCGCTGCTGTTGGCGTAGCTCAGAATGACGAAGAGCTGGGTGACCATGTGGTTGGGGGGTCGATGGAAGATGCTGACCAGCTGCACGGTGTAGAAAGGCATCCAGCACACCACGAACATGGCCACCACCAGCAGCACCATGCGTGTGATCTTTTTCTCAGATTTTCGGCGCTGCAGCCAGCCCGCCTTCAGCCCCACCGCCCGCATTCGCACCACTATCAGGCAGTAGCACAGACAAATAGCCACCCCCGGCAGTAGGAAACCCAGCAGGAAGGTGTAGACCACAAATGCTGCCGACCAGGACGACTGTGGCCACAGGAAGTTGCAGTCCACACCACCGCCCTGAGAGGGCACGGTGTCTGCAAAAACTATGATGGGCAGGATGACCACCAATGACAGTCCCCACACACAAATGTTGATGATTTTGGCCACAGTGGGACGTCGGTACCGTGCTGCCTTTATTGGGTGGACAACAGCGATGTACCGGTCAATGCTTAGCACGGTCAGGCAGAAGATGCTGGTGAACATGTTGATGCCATCCACGCTAAGCACTAGTCGGCACATCAGGGAGCCAAAGGGCCAGTGCTGCAGCGCAGCAGAGGTGGCCAAGAAGGGCACACTCAGCATGAACATCACGTCTGCAATGGCTAGGTTCAAGATGTAGATATTAGTAGCCGTCTTCATCTTGGCATATTTCAGTATGACGTAGATCACCATAGCATTGCCTGTCAGCCCCACACAGCAAACCAACGCGTAAATGGAGGGAATGATTATCTTGCTGACCTCCTGCTCCAGCTCAAACTCCTGGAAATCCAATGAAGCATTGAGAGGCGGCCCTGTTGGAAACAGTAACTCTGCTGTCCCGTTGGGTCCTGACATGTCTTCAGTGTTCTTGCTGGGTCACCCAAAAAATGGCATGTTACTACTGGGTTTCCTGATTTAGTGGATTAACTGAATCAATTTTCTGTGTTTCCTACAGTTTATTTCAATTGAATAAAATTAGCACCAAAGTAACACTACAAAGATAAATCCAAGTATTTTTGTTTGATGTTTATTTTTGTGTGTGTTCTTTCTCTCTAATTTGAGTCCAAGGCCAAATTATTTCCATCTGTGAAGTTCTTCTAATAGAGAACACATATAATCCATTTCTTTAATACAACCTTTTCTAAAATAATCAGTTGTTGGTCACGGATTTGACCTATATGTCCGTGTAAGTCAGTGTATCACTCACATCAGTGTTTGTGGGTGCTAATAAACCTATTCTTTTAGTGTTCTTTTGACATATATGAGTAGGAGTGTTGCTATTTAAAAAAAGCTTCTTTGGTAATCGACTTATTTATATCAGAGAATTCAATACTTCCCAGTTTAGGATCAGGGTCCACTTCTGCTTCTCTGCTAAATGGGGCACATATCTTTTGCAAAAAAAAAGAAGAAAAAAAACAATTCCATAACGCAGTCAATTTTTCATCCATGTCTTCTTGCTGTAAACCACACACGTTTATATAGAGATGGTAAATGTGAACCAGGAAAACATCTTTTCGAATAAAATGAACTGATAATGTTCCCTTTGTTTTTTTATAAGAATATCAAGCATCATTATATAATTTGCATGCTGTAATATTAAAATGTTTTATTTAATTAGCTGGTTTTGATCAGATTTTTGGTTTTATCTGAGGTGGTCCTATCTGACATTGTCATTAAATTTAATTTAATTGTCATTAAAATAAATAATTAGCTGAGTGACAGAGGTTGAATGTTCTGATTTCATAAGGCAAGCGTGAGAATAATGCTTTAGTGATGCTGAGTTTGTTACGACTATAATATATTAGAAATATAATAACCATAAATACTGTTTTTGATAATGAACAGAATTTAAAAGCATATAAAAAACACAGTATTTAATTCTGACATATTAAGATCCAGACAATCAAGTTAAAATAGCCATTCAATCATACTAGTTTATGACAGATATCAAAAAAAAAAAAAATACTTATCAATAGGATACACCTTAAAATGCAGATTCATATTTACCTGAACTTTGCAAAAACGTCAATATCCTTCTTGTGGATATCCATCCTACAATGCAAAGTACGTTGACTTAATAACTGCAGTACTCCTTACCACATTACAAGCACACATATGATATAGCATCTATAAAATATACAAATAATTATAATATAAATATAGGTATTTAAACTTGCAGAGGAAATATATCATTGCAATCCAACTAAAAGCCACAGTAGAATTGTATTAATAGCTCACAGAGTAAACCGGTACAACGTTCTACAATGGATCTTCAGAAATGTAAAATCTCTTCTTTGGCTGGATTCAAATCAAACAACACTGGAATGTTTAAATTAATATTTAATTAAATAGCGCATGTGGGTATGGAGGCACTGGCAACACTGACAGATGAGTGAGAGAGAAAAAAAAGGCTGTAAAGCAGGAGAGAAAAGGTGTTAGCAGATGTAGAGCTTTGCTGATAAAATAAAATGTTAAAACCAGATAAATAGAGAGAACGAACTGCTGCCAAATATTTACCAATAAATACTTGAAACAATTATCTGTCAAATAAAGTAAACATTGTGTGAAATTTTTACATGAGGCAAGAATACAAACAAACGAATCGTCATTACATTAAAAAAAAATGATAGCATCTTTTCTCAGACATCTAGTTGAATTAAGAACAGGTCGCAGCATAGCTAAAACAGAACAGCGTTAAAACTGAAAGAGAGGGTGTTAAACACATCAGAAGACAGACGAGACATATCCCTCTGCTGCTCACAGAAAAAAACCTGGTTTTCACCTACCCCGTCCGTTGGTGGAGTATCGAGAGTGGAAGAGTCAGATAGAATCAGATCGACAGAGCGGGGCAATATCTCTATTCCTATAGACTGCCTTTGATCCAGAGAGAGAGAGAGGGAGCATGAGTGAGAGAGCGAGAGAGAGCGAGAGAGAGCGAGAGAGAGAGAGAGAGAGAGAGAGAGAGAGAGAGAGAGAGAGAGAGAGAGAGAGAGAGAGAGAGAGAGAGAGAGAGAATAGTACATAATAGCAGGCAGCTTGTACCAGATCAATCTACCTCATTCTTTCCTAAGGAGATAGGAAGGTGCTTGTTGCTTCTTGCACTGGCTCCCCTATAGGCCATTTTCTTCATTTTCATGACAGCAAAGGGGCAACCGTACATTTACCTGTAACAGAATGCTTGACATCCCTGAGCAAGTGAAACATACACTATATGGACAAAAGTATTGGGAGACACATTACACCTACAGGAGCTTTTATGATATCCCACTCGAAATCCATAGGCATTAATATCGAGTTGGTCCCCCCTTTGCAGCTATAACAGCTTCCACTTTTCTGGGAAGGCTTTCTACAAGATTTTGGAGTGTGTCAGTTGGAATTTTTGCCCATTCTTCCTGAAGAGCATTTGTGAGGTCAGACATGATGTTGGACGAGAGGGCCTGGCTCGCAGTCTCCATTCTAGTTCATCCCAACGGTGTTTGATAGGGTTGAAGTCAGGGCTCTGAGCGGGCCAGTCAAGTTCTTCCACACCAAAAACTCAGCCAACCATGCCTTTTGGAACTTGCTTTGTGCACTGGGGCACAGTCATGCTGGAACAGAAAAATGCCTCCCCCAAACAAAGTTTGGAAGCGTAGAATTTTCCAAAATGTCTTGGTAAGCTGTGGTAGTAACATTTCCCTTCAGTGGTACTAAGGGGCCTTGGCCAACCCCAGAAAAACAACCCCAAAGCATTATCCCTTCTCCACTAAACTTTACAGTTGGCGCAATGCACTCAGGCAGGAAACGTTCTCCTGGCACTTGAACATTATAACACAGCCATGAACTGCACACCAGACACTTTCAGTCTCCTACCTCCCCATGCAGTCTTTGCTGGGTCTTTTTAAAGTCTATTAATTGTTGGCACTTGAGTGCGTTTACCATTAGTGGAACCACAACAACAGTTCCTTTTTGGGGGCATGCACCCCGGGCCTGAGGGCGTGGCTCCCGGCTGTGTGCCAAAAGGTGCCACCATCAGCAACAGTGCCTAAAGGAAGATAGAACAGAAGTGACATACACAGTCATTTTTATTCAAAATAGTGGTTGAAGTAAATGTTTTGACACCAATGTAAAACTTTATCTTATCTTACTATTACATTATCTAAGTTACTTAATTTCAGTTATATTTTTGAATTGCACATTCCATGTTACAGAGCTAATGAGATTCAAGTTTTTTTTACATCTTGTAAATTAACATCTAGAAATACACGACATGCTAATTCTAGTTATAGAAAAGTATATAATGGGTAGTATTGTGTATCTAGAAGCTAGAGAGTTGCTCTAGAGCAGGTGGATTTAATAAAAATTGAGAACTAAAACGAAAATAACGGTGAGGAAAGAACTAAACAAATACGTAGTATTTTATTAATACATAGACTTTATATTAACCACTTATTCAGCAGTGATATTTCTGTGTATTGCCTATGTTTTTTGAGTTGTCCCGCTTTGGCATTGAATGATTCACAAGAAGCTGTTCAAACTTTTGGATGATCATTTTTAAATAGAGGAAATAAATGTGTTTTGTTTATCTCATTGGAAATTAATTGAAGTACATCTTGATTTCAGTTGAATCATTACAATCACAGTGCTTTTAGAAATAAGATTTGCTGCATTTAGTTTTTCCTTGAAACATCAATGGTCCGATTCGATCTGCAAGCTTTCACTGCGCTCAAAAGGTTTTCCACTTCTTTGAATTTCATTAAATTCATTTTTCAAAGTATTTTATTGAGCTGTCACTGGAAGTGCCAGGACAAATAATTACATGTTGTCAACAAGCATAACATTTATCCTTTTACTTCGTAAAGTTTTCATTTGCGATGCCAGGTACATTGATAAATGCAGCTATTTCCTCTAGTTAAAGCACCTAATTTCAGTGTTCTGTTCAGAAAAACCTACATTGAATTGTGGACACTAGCAGAATGTCAGAAGATCTCTCTCTTCCAGATGCTTCAAATGTTTGTATTGTTTAAATTTGGATAAACCTTATGCAATTTTGTTATACATCGATGGTACTTAGGGCTGGATTAAATCAAACCCATCGCACAGATACAGAGATAGCGAAGAGTTTCCCGGCATTAAAACATAAGAAAAATGCAGCACTTAATACCGAGGGACCAAATCAAGCTGTTTTCTCCTTTCAAAAAAGGCTTATCAACTTTGAGTGGAGAGGGGGGATTGGCCTGTTATCACCAAACAAATATTAACTCACAACACCATGAATCCACCTGTGCAGGATTCCACGGCCTGCTCTCCAACAATGTATAAATATATTATAAATTTGTACATACTGTATATACAAATCTATTTTTCATTTTATTTTGACATACAAGCACATCCGTCTGATCAAGAACTTAAATACAAACTCCAAAGTTTAAAAAACGTTTTCTACAGCTATTTGTGGTAAACTGTGATATGATTAATAGCTGGGGGCTTGAGTAATTGTCCCCCTCACAGTGAGTATCAGATGTGCACCGGAGGAACTGATTCAACCTCTAAGTTCATCGCTCATGGACTCCTGCAGTGCAGAAGCAAAGGAAGCCGGAGGCAAAATTGTTCTGAGCAAAGCTCTGTCCTGTTTCCTAAAGCAACACTAGCTAAACCCTTTGCTTAGTATGAGGTTTATTCCCTGACCTTGGGCTTATTCCCAGTAGTATTTGTTAGAATCGTAAATGTTGTTGTAACTTATGACATACTTATATTATATAGCTCAATTTCACCTGGCATTATCCCTGCTCTTCCATCCAAATACTCGCTACGCTGATCTTTATTTATGATTTATTTATGATTTATTTATGATT
>JAOYSI010027131.1:609-11021 GCA_025775065.1 Hiodon alosoides
TGATGTTTGTCCGTTCTCTCACTGTGTCTGATTTCACCTTCTCCTCCTGGTGATCTTTGTCTGTTCTCTCACTGCGTTTGGTTTCACCTTCTCCTCCTGGTGATGTTTTTCTGTTCCCTCACTGCGTCTGGTTTCACCTTCTCCCCCGATGATGTTTGTCCGTTCTCTCACTGTGTCTGATTTCACCTTCTCCTCCTGGTGATCTTTGTCTGTTCTCTCACTGCGTCTGGTTTCACCTTCTCCTCCTGGTGATGTTTTTCTGTTCCCTCACTGCGTCTGGTTTCACCTTCTCCCCCTGGTGATGTTTGTCTGTTCTGTCACTGTGTCTGGTTTCACCGTCTCCTGGTGATGTTTGTCTGTTCTCACTGCGTCTGGTTTCACCTTCTCCTCCTGGTGATGTTGGTCTGTTCTCTCACTGCGTCTGGTTTCACCTTCTCCTCCTGGTGATATTTGTTTGTTCTCTCACTGCGGCTGGTTTCTAGTTGCTAGTTGCTAGTCTCGCGGAGGGAAACAAAGATCAGAGCCAGCTTCACCCCATTCCGGCTGAGTGGTACTGAGGTACCGCCCTGTCCCCTGTATCACACTACTGGCCTACACCCTGTTTCACGACCCCTGCCGGGACTAGATAAACCACTGCAGCTTCTCACTGTGGCCCAGAATCGAGCAAAGCCTTTGACTTGGCGGGCAGATGACTAATTACAGCCTGGGGTTATGAGATCGGCGGATGGAAAGCAAGACAACCCTTTGACCAGTGTCTAACGTGTGATTACTGGGTGGAACAAAGCCAGAGCTGAACCCAAGCCTGGGAAAGTGTGAGAAGTTGCGACGTTGAAATATTCAGTATTGTTAGCTGCGGTATATTTTTAAGGCCATGCTCATGAATTGGGAGCACAGGATAGTTATTTTTCAGCTTTTATGTACTCTACATTATTGTAGTGGACAGCAAATGTATGATGTGGCATGGAGTCAACTAGGGTCTGAAACAGTTCCACAGAAATCCACCAGGAATTTTCTTGCAGTTTGTGCTGGTTTGATCAGGGCCAAAATTGCCGTCATCTCCAGGCAGCCCCACAAATGCTGAGGGTTTAAGGTCTGGGAGATGAGTAAGGTCATCCTAGTGCACCGCTAGCCACACATCGGTAACATGTGCCTTGTGGACCGGGGAGCACCGTCGTCCTGGAGGGCTCTGCGTCTCTTCCGTGCTGGAAGTCCGGTCAGGGGATGCAGAGGAATATACCATCGTGCATCCAAGCTGCTTTCTAATGGAATAAGAGGACCCCTTCTTGCATGGCAGTAACAGATGTGTGACAGTGCTGTACTTTGCATGCAGGTTGTAAGCCCGGTGTACACTAGTCATTCCGTTTCCATTTTTGTCCACAACCTGTGCTTTAACCTTTTGTGTTAACATCTACATCTTGATCAAGAAGGTTTTTCTGTTTTGTTAGTTTTTCCCCCCTCAAAAATCCAGTCGTTTTGTGTGAGAGAAGAGGAGCAGCTGGCATGTGTTAAATCTTAATGTCCTCCACTGAAGCACAATAAGGTGCCTGTAATGTAACGAGAAGGGCTCCTCCTTGTCCAGATTGGTTAAATCAAGCATCGGTTAGATCCACGCTGCACCATGGGTATTGGTTCAGGGTCCTCTGTGGTGTTCGGGGGGGGGGTTGGCAAGGGGGCGCTGGGAAGGTGCTCCCGGGGGCTTGTGGGATATGAAGTTCCTGTGATTCTGTGTAATAACTGGTCATTCTATTTCACCCAAAGGCCCTGCGCACACCTGTTCTGTGCGTAAAGCTTAATTTACTGTTATGAAATCGAATCAGATCAGGGCAATAAGCAGTTCAGTTCCCGGGGCTGACTTTATTTACAGTTCAGAAGTTTTGATTCGTGCACATTAGGAAAGTTTAGTGCCAAACCCTTGCGTGCACCTTGCACCGCCGTCTCTCCCCGGGAAGCAGAGAGAGAGAGAGAGAGATGATGGACGATTTGTCAGAAGATGACAGTAATGAGTTCGTCTTGCGCCTGATCGATGGCTTTTTAATGTTCATCTATGGCAGGGCAAATTTTGATATTTCCTTTTCCTGGCCTTTTCAATATTTTAGTATTCGGATTAATCTGAATGGAATGAAGATGAAAATAGAACCCGGGCCTCCATCTGTTTGACCCTCTGTCTGAATGGAATGAAGATGAAAATAGAACCCGGGCCATGCGTGCCCATATTAGAAGTTCTCTCAAACCGTTGGCGACTCTCCATTGGACAGAACCCGGTGCACCTACGAGCAACTGAGCAACGATGTCCGGTCCAAGAGTCCATCCCGCACCTGCTCGTCCGCCTGGCCCCAATCCCCCTGAATGCCCCGGCTACGTGCTGCGAATATCCATTTCAGCCGCCAAGTTTGACTGATGGCCCTTCCCGCACTGCCGAAGTTAATCAGGTGTAAGCTCATGAATATGAGATCGGTGAACCGTACACGGAGAATGATACACGGTGTGCAGCGCGGTGATTTACTCCCGCTCGTGTTTGACCTATACTTTATATTCAGAGGCTCTGCTCGTTTGCTTTTCCTGGCCTTCCTGCCGATCCCTTCGTGTATCCTGCGTGAGACGCAACGCCCAGTGGCGCGCGCCCTGGATCCATGCCGGTGGAAGGAGACTGTTTATTCCCACTGCGGGTCACAGGCCGGTGAAGACGGCTGGGCTCTGTGACCGTCTGTGTCAGCCTTAACTCTTCCGTAATGCCGTCTCTCAACCTTCGCCTTAACTTCAGTAATAGTGGCCCCACCTCACCCTACCTGGCCTGTGCTGTTCAGCTCTGGGTTTAATGCTCCCCCACCCCCGCTTCGGCCCGGGAATCGCAGGCCCAGTCACATGGCCTAGATTAAATGTGTTGCGCCTGCCAGATGATAAATGAGCTGACAGCCCTTTACCTGTCCTCTGTTGTTTATTTTTTTTTCCTCGGGAGATGCTGGGGAAAAGGGCCAAATGTGATGGGACATTGCAGCGGTCTTATTTTTAGCAACCCCGCAGTTTGGTGTATTGTCAGGATGTGGAGTATATCCGGATGTCCTCTGGAACTAGGAGCAGATGAGTGATGGGCATCTGGGACTCCTGTCTGCACTGCCAGCTTCCCCTCAATCCTGGGAACTGGTTTAAGCGGATCGATGCGTCTGTTTGCCAAACGCAGTCGACGGCCCTGGCGTCCTCTGGCCGGGGCGGCGTGAGCGGAGTGCCGATCGGCCCTTGTATGATGTCTGCCGCCGCAGAGCTGCGAACGAGCGACCGTGTCGCTGCTTTGGCCTCCAGGGGGATGTTGGGATGCAATGGGATGTCTGCTGTGTGATTGGCCCAGCACCGCGCGGTGTAAAACCCGCTCTGATGCGTCGATCTCTCTCGCTCGCTCAGCCTGGTTTGTTTTTCAATCCTCGCACGTCATGCTGCTTTTTGGCAATTAAAGGCATTTTTCATACAATGCAAACTGGCTTTCCGTTATCCTGTTTTTGTTCTCGAGTTCACTGATTAGGCCGTTGGCACTGGTGTGATTTGTGTCAGGAAGCTGCCAGGCAGATGCCGGAGGTTTAGTGTGGCCCTCTGTGGGTATCTTCCTACTCAGGAGCCTCTTCTCGCAGCTGCCCACAGCGGTGTTTCGGGAAGTCGCGATTAATGAGACGAGGGTCCTGATTGCGGGGCCAATCGATCTCAGCTGTGGAGAAAACCCCAACGTTAAATATTTGTACAATGAAGAGAGAACTGTGCTTGCATTAACACCACTGTATACCTTGGCACTAGCGGAGTAATCATTCACACCTACAGCCCATTTATCTGGCAGGGTCAAAATGGACGGGGCATCTGCACAGGGACAGAAACAGCCCCTTCCCAGCCTTGTGTGTGGTCCGTAATCTGGGCTAGTGTTCCCCAGGTGCGCTTTGGTGGCCTGTCAAGCCGTCAGTGTCCACCCCATCCTGCCGTTTCAGTGTGCAAACGATGGAAAAAAAGTTTCTTTGCTCCAGTGAACTGGGGAAGCCAGTCTTTTAGGTTTGTGGAAATCTGCTGGTCCGCTGGTGAGGGGGGTGAAGTCGCGGCGGGAACAGTCAACACGGTCCCTCGGTTTGTTTTAGCATTGCCTCGGTCTCTCCTGTCCCATGCACTCCTAGAAAGTTCTCAGTCCGGTTAATTGGCTCTTTGAAGTGTCTCAGTTTCATTGGCGCGTCGGAGGGGTTCGAGGCTCGGCGCTTGCGTCAGCCCGGGGAACGGGATCTGAGCTGGCCACAGCATCTCCGGCGTGCCTTTTAATCACCGGCGGCTTTAAACCTGACCGGGGGAAGCATGTGCTCTCCCTTGGCCCTTGGACCGCAGCGCAGCTGATCCCCGCGCCAGACACGGGAGAGACGAGATGAGGCTGTTTACACTAAAAGGTTTCACGTTTCCGCCACCGGCTCCTATCGAGCTGCGGTGGGCCCGCGTCCGCGGAGAGGCCTTGAACCGGCGCCGGGTTAGCGGGGCTCAAGTGCTCTGAATTTCATGTACCGGCCCTGTCAAGCCCCTGCTAACGGCTCTCAGGGGGAGCCGCGTGAACGTGCAGCTGAGTGGCCAATCAGTGTGTGCACTGTGCACCTTTAAGCCTGAGTGTCCATTTACATTTAAGATTTAAATGTTTGTCATTTAGCAGACGCTGTTATCCAGAGCGACCTAGAAAAGTGCCAAAGTTTAACATGCGATATAGGGTGCCGAGCCACCATGGCCCATTGAGAAGTACTGCAGGGTACAATTGCTATTAAGGATATGACACGCACATCAATCTCAATATAATCAATAGACCGAGAACAAATTTAAGGCTTGTTTTAACCAGTAAGAATAAAGTTGTAAATGTGAGCGAGTCGACGCGAGCCTCTGTTTCGTCATCTTGTTGCCCGGCGTTTCAGCCACGCTTTCGTTTGCGTTGAATAGATTTCGCTGTCGTTAGACCTCCGCTTCCTCCCGATAGGCAGGTGTGAGGTGCGTTTTGCGTTACACCTCCGTTTCCTCCCGATAGGCGGACTCAACACTGAAGTTATGTTAATCACACAATAAATGCCAAACATTATTTCGAGGTGCCCGGTTGTATACATTGCTAATTTACTTTCCTAAATGTTTTTTCTTTTCTTATTTCTTTCTTTTGAAATAAAACGCTTCTGCTTGCTGTTTTTTTTCCTGCTTGCCGCGTGTCAAACGTTAAACCCAACTGCACAGTTGGGCTCTGTTGTTTATACGTTGGGAAGCGTTGTTTATACGTTGGGAAGCTATTTGGTATTTTAGCGAACTCGTTGTTCGCCAACACATGCACCGTTGCCGTTCAAAAGATGTTAAGCATGTTTGACGTTTCCTTTCTTATCCCAGATGCTCAGCATGTTTAATCCGGTTTCCACCAATCCTGGAAACGCTCTCTGGCGATGAGTCGTTTAATTCCGTTTTAATGTACCTTCTTTGCCAAAACGCACCCGTAAACCTTTGCCTTTATCCGTTGCGCACGGTTTTTAATAGTTATGTTTTACGCGTCTGAAACCTGTCAGAACGGTTTGAGAACAATCAATTGGAATTTAACCCAGGTGTCTCCCCTCTCTCCTAGTACTCCTTCTGCCTACTGCTGATATTCCTGATTGAGCTTGTGGCTGGAGTCCTGGCGTACGTCTACTACCAAAGGGTGAGTGTGGCTGCTGGTTGGCCCCCTGGGGCCCCTCCTGCCCACGGGAGCGATTCGATTGGCTTCCCGAACACCCATTCCCACTGATCTTGGACCGCTCCTCGGTCGGTCTTGCTTTTCAGGGGCCTTCAGTGTGTGAAAGTGGAGTACATTTCCTTTGAGTGATATTGAGCCAGTTTGGAATTTGTCTGGCAGCAAGTCCGTTGAGCACACATAAAACTGTTCTGGGGTTTTGGGAAGTTGTTTTGGGTGTTTTTTGGTAAGAAACTTTTTTTCAGATATATCTGAATTATTAAAACCGGGTGTCCTTGTACACTGAATAAAAAATTCTGAGAAAATAAAGAATCCTGAGAAAAAAACGGAACTGGGAAGTTCTGTCATTCCTATTCCTATTCTCTGTGTGTCAAAGTGTACTGTTGACTCGCTTAATTCTAAACCCTAAGATTGACAAAGGAATAGGGGTTCTCATGTGATTGGCTGATCCTATTGTCAGCCGTGCATTGTGATTGGCAGGATCCTTGGAGGTGGTCCTAATGGAACTGTGTCATCTGTCCTAGCTGATGATCGTGGGCGTTGTGGGGGGGTTGGCCACTATGACCTTACTACTCTTGCACATTGGGAAATACGAGAAGGGGATGAAAAAAATGGCTTTAGATCCTACCATGACCTTTCATCTCTCACTAGTAAAATAAGTAACCTATAACCCTTTTACCGGAGAAAAGTAAGTTTAGGAGTTGGTGAGGGGCTGGATTGGAACGCAGTAATGTTGCCGATCTCTTTGAAGGTCAGCGGTACCTGCCTCCCTGTGCAGAAGCACACTGTGTGCGCTCAGGGGAAATTGAAAGGAAAATGTGATAGTGAAAGTAGTGATTTGAGAGGCCAGCCCAACATCCCCCCCGCACACACACACACACACACACACACACACACACACACAAAGGGACGCACACATGTGGATGTGCTCTCTCGAAACTTGTTTAATTCTCCTCTGTACCCCCCACCCCCACTGTCATCAGCTTGATCTCATTCCCCACCGCCTCCCAGAAGCCGAGTGAAAACACATTGCAGTTAAATGAATCTATCCCTCCCCCTGTCTCCTCTGTTAACGCACTCATCTCCCTCTTTGTCTGGAGCGGAGTGGGTCGTACACGGCCTGGCTCCCACCACAGCGCTGGGCCGTTCGCTACAACGGTCTAACGGCGCTCTTTCTGTGTCTCTCCCTCCTGGATCAGCTGAGCGACGAACTCAAGCAGCACCTGAACCAGACCATGACGGAGAACTACGAGCAGCCGGGCAAGCAGTCCATCACGCTGGCCGTCGACAGGCTCCAACAAGACGTGAGGGCCACACCCGCCGCAGGCCACTCCTTGCCAACCCAAACGTTCCTCACCGTGTCGCTCCACACCAGTGTCAGGAAATTGGTTTAGGAAGCAGGCAAGGTCCGCTGCCAGAGGACTGGACAGTACCTCGGACCGCTGCCAGAAACCTGAATAATGCCTAAAGTCACTGCCCCTGATATGAGAGATAAACGGACCGGTGTTTCTCGCCTGTTGTCACTTCCAATGAGTCGAAGACCTCTGCGTGATTCATGATTCATGCTGAGGGGATCTGAGAGTCTATCTAATAACTCCTGGCAGAAGGTGCTATATAAAACCCCTACAAAATGGCTTGTCAGTTTTAGGAACTCGCATCAGGCTAGAAGTGGACGGAGCCATATCGGTATTTGTTTGTAAGCGGAGCGTTGTGTTAATCCAGTCCTGCTAGTGTCCCTAGAAATGCCTTGAAGAAGTTGAAGAAGCACAAGGAGACGTATACGCACAGATTACACTCTATCCCCAAAAGTTTAAATGAACAACAATACACCCAAAAATACGCTTCTCCTTCTCATAGTCATTTGTCCTTCTGGGAATGCGTCAAAAAATGATTGTCCTGACACAAGCGTTCCCTGGTGGACGGATGATTGTCCTGACCAAGGCATTCCCTGGTGGAGGGATGATTGTCCTGACCAAGGCATTCCCTGGTGGAGGGATGATTGTCCTGACCAAGGCATTCTCTGGTGGACGGATGATTGTCCTGACACAGGCATTCCCTGGTGGAGGGATGATTGTCCTGACCAAGGCATTCTCTGGTGGACGGATGATTGTCCTGACACAGGCATTCCCTGGTGGAGGGATGATTGTCCTGACACAGGCATTCCCTGGTGGAGGGATGATTGTCCTGACACAGGCATTCCCTGGTGGACGGATGATTGTCCTGACCAAGGCATTCTCTGGTAGACGGATGATTGTCCCGACACAGGCATTCCCTGGTGGACGGATGATTGTCCCGACACAGGCATTCCCTGGTGGAATTCCCCTTGGGTTCCTTAATGCGTCTTCTGTACCTCAGTTTAAGTGCTGCGGCAGCAACCACTCCTCGGACTGGCTACACAGCGTCTACATCAACTCGCCCGACTCCGGGGGCAGGGTGGTCCCTGACAGCTGCTGCAAGACCGTCACGCCCAGCTGTGGCCGGAGAGACCATCCCTCCAACATCTACAAGGTGGAGGTAGGTCTGAGACAATCCTGCCAGTGCTCATCCCGGAGTTCCTCCTCACACACGGAGGTGCGAGGGGGCTACGTTGTGGAAGTCGGGGCCCTTTGGCTGTAAGGGAGAAAAGGTTGACTGGAGTGGTAATGTCACAGCATGATGCCAGGTTTGCCTTGTTACTGAAGTCTCCTCAATGGCTTCTTAAAAAATCTGTTTAGTAATGTGTACTTATTTACCTGTACACGTTTCTTTAAAAAAAATATTTGATTCCCATTTGATTCCCATGCTGTTCAGCTGTCAAGATCAATGTCAGGAAAGAGAGTAAAATAAGATAAGGCGTATTATGAACTGTAATGAAAATAGACGCTGTGCAGATTAGGCTGCCCTGAAGTTGTTGTGACTAGTTTGGTGTCATGGAATTTGCACTGAGGAAATTGTGGGGATTTTGCGCTTCCGCAACGTGCGCTTCCGCGCTTCCGCAATGTCATGGAACGGCTGCATACAGTGTTTCTTTTAATATACATAACTTCCTGAATTAATCTCAGGCTGAGGCCAGCCTTCCATGGATGATCTCAGTACTCCCCATTTGTAAGGATTTAATTTGCTAAATTGCTATCGAGCTAACTTCACATCCTTAAAGGTATATCGCTAGCTAGCTAATTTACTACACATGGGGGGGGGTCACAAAACCATTGAGGGGCTTTAAACATGTAAAAGGGAAACTTCATAAACACCTCTGTAGAAAAGATGAACACTTGCTGCTATTAACTGTCTGATTTCACAGACCCATGTGTTCATCAGATAATGATTGATGGAGAACTGTGGAACTCGCCGACGCTGACAGCAGCGTTGACAGTTACCCCGTGTTTTTCCACGTTTCCTAGTGTTGCGTGTGTATGTAAGCATGTGTGAGTGAGTAAGTCAGTGCTTGCACGTGAAGGCACAAGGCATGTGTGAAGTGGGTTCTCCTCTGGAGCAGGTTTGTCGGGGCCGTTCAGTGACTCCAGGTCGGCGTGGAGAGGGATATTTAGTGGTCCACCGAGCATTCCGCCTGAATGGCAGATAGTTTTATGGTCCAGAAGCGTGAAGGCGCACGGTCTTCATCTTCAACCAAAGTCATTGCCGCAGTCCCAATGGGAGAGTAGATTTTCTCCATAAAACCGCGCTTCACTTTATGTGTCTCCTATTAAAAAGTCAGAAGAGGGGAGGCGTCTCTGAGCCCCAGAGTCATTAGTGTCTGTGATTCTGTTCATCCCTCGTCTGTCTTCTCATCTCATGCCAAAGTATGTCACCATGTAGGAAGCATGAATGTGTACCATGCCTCCTAAATTAAATGAATGGCGTTTAATGTATGTTTGAAGACGGGCAAGGACAACTGGCTGCCACGCAGCTTCACAGAGCCCTCTGATTTTCCCGTGCAGAAATCAAACCATAAGTCAGATGAGTGTGTTGCCTTGTGGCAAAGGTGAAGGCCTCTGATCGGACCGAATGCGAAGAACCCGAGACCGCTTAGCAGCGCATATCTCTCCGTTATGACATCGGAGTCCTTTCTGCAGGGAGTCATGGGCCGGGCAAGGGCGCCTGGCCAGCCGCAAAACGCGGTCTGTCTTTGACGCTCATTATGTCTTAAGGCCTTCTCCGAGTGCAATTTGCAAGCCGTCACCACAGCGCTTAAGTTCAGAGTTATGTTCCGTCTATTGAAGGCTAATTCTTTTCAGCTGCAGGTTTCCAAGCAGCGGTCGGCGTGTGCTTGGCTGGTTCTTTGTGGGAACCCGCGCTCTTCCCCCGTTTGTCCAGTTTTTACATTTTTCAGAGAGCTTCATTGTTGTCCAGGTTGCATAAAAACATTCAGGCGTTTTTCTGAGTTGGACATCAGCTTGCCATTACGTACATGCTAAGACACTGGAAAGTCGGCTTTTCAATTTAGTTTTACAGTTTAAGCTTCTTAAATATGTATGAACGATTTAATGCAAAACAATGCACATATCCAACATGTCAATTTATACATTTTTAATCCTGTTTGTTCCCCAACATGTCAGTTGGAAAGTGTCAGTGGAACCCCAGTGACGTTCAGTTAGAGGAATGGTGTACAACTAACAGGAAGTCCTAGGTGAAGCCCAATGGCGGACACTCTGAGGAAGTCCTAGGTGAAGCCCAATGGCGGACACTCTGAGGAAGTCCTAGGTGAAGCCCAATGGCGGACACTCTGAGG
>JAOYSI010027142.1:3416-18049 GCA_025775065.1 Hiodon alosoides
TACTCTAGGCTAATTCATCCCTCGTTTTCTGTTCACATACAGTTTGGTGCTCTAGGCTAATTCATCCCTCGTTTTCTATTCACATACAGTTTGGTACTCTAGGCTAATTCATCCCTCGTTTTCTGTTCACATACAGTTTGGTACTCTAGGCTAATTCATCCCTCGTTTTCTGTTCACATACAGTTTGGTGCTCTAGGCTAATTCATCCCTCGTTTTCTGTTCACATACAGTTTGGTGCTATAGGCTAATTCATCCCTCGTTTTCTGTTTACTGTGCACACCTGTCCTTATTCGCCTTTGTTTCCTCCATTCTACGCACATACATTTTTCTCCCTGAGTCACAGTCTGAATGGTTTCCTGTGTTTGATCAGTACTGATGCCTGCGTTATTCGGTTACCGGAGTCCTGGATTGCCTGTTATTGCCGGTTTCACTGGTTCATGATTACTGGATTTGCCATTTGGCTTGGTAACAATAAACACAAGACTTGGGACCTCACCTGAGTCCATGTCTTACACCACTAACATAACAAACACGTCAGGCTTTGTTTAATAGAAGCTAATAGCATGTTGATAGAGGTCTGGTTTTGTGTAGGAAGAGTCTATTGCTTAAGACAGTCCTGGGGAAGTGTCAAAGTAAAATGATTTGCTTGTTTATTTGTTTAATGTATTTTGGTTGGCAGCTTTGAAACAAACCAAAAATATGACCTTTTGTTTGATGAAAACCTTATTTTAAACAAGTAGTGATCACTGCATATCACAAATCCATATTTCAGACCCATATACAATGCCACTGATATCCACTAATGTGTTACATGAGCTCAGATAGAAATTTCATTTAAAAACGTTTTGCTGCAAGTGAAATAGCATTTTGGGAAACATAGTTATGAGTTATACCATTTGTCAGGTCTGATGGCAGAATATTGGGCTGTCAGAAAACTGGAATTGTGTATCCACATGTCTTCTTTCAACGGTGCGTCACAAAGTAAGAGATTTTGTCACCCAAAAGGGCTGTGCTGCCTGTCAAAAGCACAAAAAGTGGAATGAGAGTGTCAGACTCCGTGCCACTTGGGGCCTCAGGGATACGGGTGGGTCCCCGCGACGGGTGTCTCTCGGCTGTCGCGTTCCTGGTGCGGCGTGGAGAAAACAACTGCTCCGCGCAGAGATGCCCCAACATGACAACGCTCCCCGCTTCCTGCACCTGGGTGTTGCCAAGCGCTGTGTCCCCAGGGCTTCAGCGCCTGTGTTTCTGATGACGAGTTCCTCCACCGCGAAACGCCGCTCACAACTGTTCTCCGATAGAGCACGCAGGGTGCATTTGTTTTCAATAAGGTAGTTTCCAGTCTGCCATTTATGTAAATTTAAGACTCTTGCTATCATTTTTTAACCTTAATTTAATACCATTGACAACCCACAAGTCTGCACCTATGACGTCCAGAATAATAAAGGAGTAATTAGTTGGCTTGTTTGCAATTAGTTTTTATCAAATTGTTTTAGGAAATAGCATCTTCAGTTAATAAAAGTTGGGAGACAAAATATTGCCCTTTTGGGATGAGTTTTCCGCACTTGTGTTCTCATTATCGCTGGTAAAACATGAATAGCAAAAGCAATTACAATAAGGTTTTTGCTATCGATTTAGCCAGTGTAGCCCAGCTTGCGGAATCATTGGGTTATTTAGTTGCTTAATGGTTGCTTACACCTTTGCATAGCAAAAAATGCACTGATGGGATTCAGGTTAAGTGGCGTTCTCAAGGGGCTTTAAACCCGCACCTTCCTTTACCAAAACTTCACCAAAACTTCACCAAAACTGCCTCCCAGTTCATGGACAGTAGGGGGTGTGAATGACGGCAGTTTCTGAATAGCTGTTGTAGCGCGCCGTTACCCTTTGTGAAGGACGGTCTCAAGGACAGCCGTGGTTGTGTCGTGAAAGGAAAAAAAATCGGAGCTTCCAAGGTTATGTTTGTTGAACACACACCTTGGCGTTCTGTCTGTCAGTTAAGTGCCGTGTCTACTTGCCTGGTGCGTGGTGAATCCAATGCACCGAATGCTTTCCCTGGGTTTAATTTTCAAACCTATCGACTCCGGAGAAATTAAAATTGATTCTGAGCGCCAATTATATAGATATGCGTGTTGAATGATGGGAGCAGGCTGAGGCACGGTCCATTTTCTAGACCCCTAGGTGCCCTTGAAAATCTCCGCCTTGGCTTCACTCCCACCTGTGGGATGGAGGGGTGGCTCAGGATTCAGTGATTAAGAGCCTGAGTGCCAGGAAACATGAGTGTCAGCCTCCTTGGCTATTACTGGGGCAAGACGCGATAGCCGTCATTACCCTGATGGATGGCGGATATTAAGGCTCGTGGGGACAGGTGTCACCACCGATTAAAAGGCTGGAACCAACCGCTTGGAAAAACAAAGGGAGAAAGGGCAAGAAAGACGATTAGTGAAAAATGAGTAAACTCTGCCGTGGGGAGGGAAGGAAGAGACCAAGGCAGCGTCTGCAGGCTCTGCGCGTGCGTTCCAGGGCGTGGTCTGTGGGGTAGTGTTTGCACAAGCTTGTGAGGGCACGATCGAGTGTGTGTGACTGCGAGTGTGTGTGTGTGTGTGTGTCTGTTTGGGCTCTCGGCTTGGCGGTTGTGTGTGAATGCTTGTGAGGGTGTAGGTATGCGTGCGTATCCGTGAGTGTGCGTGACTGCGTGTGTGTGTGTGTGTCTGTTTGGGCTCTCGGTTTGGCGGTTGTGTGTGAATGCTGGTGAGGGTGTAGGTATGCGTGCGTATTCGTGAGTGTGCGTGACTGCGTGTGTGTGTCGGCGTCCTTGCTGGGAAGTGTTGTCAGAGCTGTCAGGGAGTTGGGGGGGGGTGGGGGTGGGGAGTAAATAAAGGTGGAATGCACAAATGTCGTCTCTGTCTCTCTTGCAGTTCTGTTTACACTTTTCCACTGTCACTAGCCAAAGAAAATGCAGCGATATTCTCCACCTCTTGCCTATTTATTTTGCCTTTTGTCATTTATTTCCCTATCCTGTCAGCCGGCTTCAGAGGACACATAGACATGTCTCATCTAGCTGCCAAAATGTGACTGCTTTCCTTGGTTCTACCCACCTTTTAATTGACCTGAAGTCAGCACTGGGAACTGCATCTGCGCGTGGTTCAGGAGTGGGAAAACAACCGTAAGAAAAGTGCTTAACGAGCTGCGTGATGACACCTGGTGAGGGGGACCTCAGTTAGTCATGTCTGTTAGTCATTTTAAACCCGAAACACAGAGCTTTTCTTCTTGCTCGTCTCCCGAACGCGGAGCAGCGCCGGCGCCCGTCCTGCCGTGTTGTCAGTTAACAGGAAGGACCTTATTCGGAGTGCTTGGTTGGTTCCTCGCGGCTTTAAGCGAGTAAAACAAGCCGCTGATTCGTCCAACTGGATTAACAAGCTCAGTGACAGGAGTGAATCGACAGTGGCGGTGAATTCCACTAACGAATGCGCTTGCGCTGAGATGCGCTAGGGATCGATACAACTGGCCCGTTTTCATCTGTTTGTATTGATGGAAAATACAGACATGAACCAAATTTCCAGATGTCAACCAAACCTTATTTCGTTTAATAAAAATAAAAAAAAGGTTATTCTTTTGAGAGGTAGAATGTTTATTTTTACTTATTATTTTTTATTTTTTACTTTAGTCTTTTGAGACCTATCCTTCATCAATGACTTAAATTGGGTAGTAGTTAATTGGCTAAAACGCATCTTTCAAATAGCAACTGGCAAATAATAGCTGTTAGCCATTAAATCCAACAGAATGTCTATCATCCTCAACTTTCATTTTGACAGTGCAATGCAGTTTATTCAATACACTTTCACAGAGCAGGTCTTTTGCTACAAAACACATGCTCAGCATGAGATGAAGAGGTGTATGTTCTCCGCCCAGGAGGTATATGACGTTCACGTCTGATTTCACGTGTGTCAAATGATTTTTCACACGAGTTTCACATTCCAATAACGCTCTACCCGGGGGTTGTGAATATCCCACACCGATGTCACAGAGCAGCTCTCCTCCTATCACGCACTCACCCGTGGACATTGCGGGCATTGAGGCGATGAATAACAAACGTATAGCATGTTGGCCGAAAAACAATATATCCGTCCATGATGTGCTTTTCTGGGCAGACACACCGCCCATCTTCATTACCCAACCCAGCACCGCCTAGCATGGACCTGCCAGACGCTTCCCTTCTCAAAATCAAAGATCCTGAGTTTATTGAGTGTGTGGCTCTCGGTTATTTGTGTCTGAAGACAGCATGTTGCCGGCCGTGGACCCTCGGGAACGCACACGAAACCCCTGCCAAGCGGTCCCCGTGCTGTTCTGCATGGATGCCTCCTTGGAAGAATTTTGCCTTGCGTCCCATTTTCTCCCCCCAGAAATCATTAATGCCGGTTCCTCAACAAACTACAAAACACAAAATTGAGTCATGAAACTCCAAGCTTTGCAAAGCTAAATATACTTGAAATATTTACATACAAATAACTTACTAATAAGGTTTGAATTTATTTCTAGCCATCAAATGGGAATATCTTTGAAGCAAAAAACCTATACTTGGAAATATGATTATGCTATAATATTTCTTCAGGCCTAATACTTGGAATATATATGGGCCTTCAGAAGTTAGGGGGGAGAAAAAATATGAAAATGATACAATGATAAGAGAAAATTGGAAATAAAACATGATGGACACCGGAAACATGTTAATTAAATGATGAGCGACGGGGTGGTAATGGGCACATGATCACAATAATAACTACAAAACAGAATGTCTAGGCAACCATCGCTGGACTGGAGAACATTTAACAAAAGTCTGCTACTAGTCAGTAGACACAAGCTTTTTGTGTTATCAGTCTCATTAAAAAAAAGAAGAAAAGATCTAAAATGACATCAAACGCCAACCAGAAATAAATCACAGTTAAAAAAAGATGAAATACAACTGATCTACTCCTCGCAATTATTATTCCTTGACGTTAGTCTGTCATGTAAAATGTTACGTGGTAAAATGTTTACGTTGCATTCACTCCCATGCAGGAATATAGGAATAATGTGCGTAGGAATTCCTGGGGAATCACCGTCTCAGGCTTATAACTCAGAATAACAGATTTTATATCCTCAAAATAAAGTTTTTCCACGTCAGCGCAACAGAATTAACTTGGGTCTCTGAAGCGCAGTCAGGTAAACTGGAATCAGCTTGATCCATGTTCCATTCGATAACGAGATCTACTTATTCCCTCTGTGAGTTTTTTAAGCGGAGCAGCCGTGAATTTTGAGCGGCGTGTCTGCTTCACGCTCCGGTTGGCCTTGGTGGATCCACACTTATCCACCAAGGCCATCAGAGGCGGAAGCAACGGGTGATCTGGGTTCCTTTAGATTGACTACTTGACCAGGTGGGGCATCGTTGTAGCTTTTGCGTTGGCATCTCCGGAGTGTCATTGGTTAGCTAATGGATTTTTTTCAGTCAGAAAGGGGCTGAGATCTGAGCTGGGAGGTCAGAGGTGGTGATGCCACATGTGATCTCCTCACTCAGACCAGAAGTGCTTTTTTCGTTGTTATTGTTGTGTAAATGATGACAATAATTTATTGGGAAAGCTATTGTGGATTCCTTCCTTCATTTATTCTAGCTTATTCTACATTTTCTTTTGTAGTTACATGGTTTTTGCCACACAATTAATTCTACAGTTTCGGTACAGTTATGTAGTGGGTATATTGAATGCCTGAACAACTACTAATCTGAGATTTACTGAGATTTTTTTTTTTTTAAACTGCAGCAAATGATGAAGGCCTTACCAAAAACAGGGCAATTATGAATGGTGTGTGGAATACACATAACATATTGGCCTGAATTTAAAGCAGACACGATTTTAAGGTGCCAGAAAATAAAGAAAGCAGAAGACATTGTATTCAGAACCCTCCATTAGTAAGATCCAGTAATAAGCCTTTACACTGTATGGTAATATAATCATAATTGCTTTTAATCACACAAAATGGATGCAATTGATATCAGAAAGGTACCATCCTCAGTCACTCGATTGTTAATGTTAAAGTCAAAAAATTTTAATGCCGACGTAAAATACTACTATACTATACAGTCGCATGATATGAAATGACTAGCCAATGAGGAGCCGTAATATCTCAGACGAGCACAGAGAAATGTTTGAATGTTTTAGTTTTCCTCATAATGTTACCCTGTTAATCTTACCCAGAAAACATTGCAGTAATTTGCTCTCAATATTCAAGCTGTAACTACAGTTCTGTTTGGGTTTCACTTGATTACATCATTTATTGAAATAAAAAAAAGTGTCTTTCATGTGTTCAATTTATTGAATTAATTTTGGGAATGGGGAGGAGTATCCTCTATTAAACTGTTCTAATCCTTAACCGTCACTGTACTCATTAATACTATTCTACCACCGTTTCCTATCCTGTATATGGCCTATTTATAAATTCAGTTTATATAAACTTCCTATATAGACTGCCATACAATGTTATGCAAAAGGATACACGACATTAACGCCTTTCACATTTAAATAAACCCTATCCACATTTTTCTGGCTCTGGGCTTTTTTTTCAGGCATTTTTCCACATCCAGTGGTATTTCTTCCCCACATTATTACAATTGCACAAATTGTGACAATGCAATGGTCGGCCACATCAGATGTGAATTATATAAGGGTTATTCCATAACTGCCTTGTTATACTTTGAAGCTTAACATTTTTTTTTTGGGGGGGGGGGAATTGGAAGACTGCGATAATGATAAAATCACCTAGACCAACACTGTGTAAGCTACAACAGGAGTACAGAATGCCCAGATTAAGAGAAGCAAACATAACTGATAAACAGCTTGATCCATTTTTAATGGCAATCAGCCATCCAGAGACATCACAATACAGAGAAACGGATTTAGACGGCTGGTAAAAAAGGGCGAACCCTCTCACTATTGCAGCCAGACAAACAAAACCAATTCAGAAAATAATTTATACTGTCCCATGCCTGCTAAACCTAGGATATTTACAAAAACCTCACAAAACATTGTCTCATGTACAGATGACCCAAACTGGGGTGAAGCCCTCTTTGAAAGAGCACAGAAATGAGCTAACGTAAAAAAATAAATATGCTTTTGGATTTAATTAATTGTGACTAAATTAATGTATGTGTTTCTGCGTGCCCAAGGATAATAAATAGCCCAAGGTCCCCTTTCAAATCTGAAATATGAACCGTCACTAATGGGTGGGTAGATACAATGTGTCACGAGAAGAGCCGTTTGCACAAGCTGCCTGTCACCGTTCGTTACGGCGTGAATATACAGGCAGTCTCCAGAAGCCACCCTCTGCAACACATAGCTCTGTCTTCGTGTGGGATGGCCCGTAACATTCTGAGGCAGAGTACATACTGATAGTACATTTTGTGCTGGGTACATTCATGCTATGGAAACTTACTTCTAATCTTATATAAATAATGCCTCAAGACATATATATATAAATATTTGAGGCTCCGATTCTTTCTTTTTTAGTTATTGACATCCAGGAATTCTACGATCTTTACAGTGTCAATGAGACATTGGGACAGTCTCTGCATAGATAGGGCTTGGCCCTGAAACTGAGATCCGTTTGAGACCAACAGGTGCTTGGGCTGGCATAAGCTCTCGGTTTTCTTGACATAATACGCTAACGCTCACACCGGGCGTAGCGTGTGGAGAATACAACCTCTATCCAATCTCTGGGAAGGTGGGGGACAGAAACCTTTCATTTTCGCTTACTGGTTCCCATGGACAGCTGAAACCATTTTTGGCGAAAGGGCTTGGTTAGGCTGCAGGGTAACCCTTGCCCTCCCATTCGAAAAGAGCCAGTGAGCTCTTTCAAGATCCAAAATCCACATCTGAATGATATCCTTGAACAGGGGCCGTGGCCAAACTTTCCATTTAAGATGTCCTCCCCCACGGGAAAACTGCAGCTGGAAGATGGTGGTAGACCAGGGTGGTGCAAGGGACCAGTCGGGGCTTTGGGACTAAGTCAGCAAAAGCCATTGTTGAAACCTCAGCTTCCTAAGACTGCTACAAAAGAACGGTATGGCCAAAAGTGCTGGGCACATCGCTGAGGACCGCCTTGCCACGGGGCAGCCAGGTTCCTGCCATGCAAGGACCATGTGCATCGCTAGACCATGCAAGGACCATGTGCATCGCTGGACCATGCAAGGACTATGTGCATCGCTGGACCATGCAAAGACCATGTGCATCGCTGGACCATGCAAGGACCATGTGCATCGCTGGACCATGCAAGGACCATGTGCATCGCTGGACCATGCAAGGACCATGTGCATCGCTGGACCATGCTATTGCAGGGGCTCTGGCTGGAGATACTGGAGATTGAGGAATTCAGCCATTGATGCTCACCTTCTGTATGTCTGAGGAAAAATTATCATGTGTCATGGCTGCAAGACTTTTATAATATCACTGAGGTACAATGCCATACATCTTCTTGCAAGATTTGACATATCTGCTTAGATGTTTCTGGGTTATAATGGAAATAACCCATTAGTGATAACCCTCTTTTGCCTGTCTTTCACCTTCAGCATCATTTCCACTTCAATTAACACTTAAATGGCTTAAACTTGTCAAAGTAGATGATTCAACCAGGTTAACACCTAGGAAATCCCTGCCCTCTGACTGAGGAAGTAATTTTTCAAGCTCTTTAAAAACACATCATTTTAATCATCACATGCTCCTCTGACTAAAAACAGATATCACTCCAAAATCACTGTCATCTGACAGAAAGAAGAACATGATGTAGAGGTGGCGCAAAGGCTAGCAACCTCTATGCCTTCCCAGAGAAAATGTTGAGTTCTCTTGTTTTGATCCCTTGAGCATGGTCAACTATTTGAGTGGAAAGCGCTTTTGTTCCGCTAAATTATCATATCAGCTGGAGTTTGCAGGTTTGCATCCAGGTCATGTCATTTGCCGATTGGGACTGGGAGTACACAGAGGCAGTGCACAATTGGAATCAGTGCCACTTGGCTGGGATGAATTAGATGGTATAATTTTCTTCTCGGCACATCACTAACAAAAGCCTCTTACTTATGTAGCCTGCAGTGAAAAAGAGAAGGGTGGCTCAAATTACTAGCATTTCCAGGATTGGTGGAGACTACGCTCGCCACGTGTGATTGTGGGAGAACAATTTCTGGTTTTAAATCTGGGAGAAAAATACAAAAATGAATTGGCGATTCCTAATAAAACTTTCAATTAGTCTGCCTTCTGCCAACCTGGCCTCCTTTTTGGCATTATTATTCAAACTTCTGTTGAGGACCGTAAGCAAACGATGTCCTTCGTATAAAGTCTCGGTCATGTTAGTTGAACCTGACAGCCTTTGGAAAACTTTTTGCCTCCTCAATGTTTACAAACACGTCCTGCATCTCAATCAAACGGCCGTTGCTTTCGCGCAATCTGGGCAGTTCTAATTTGCATGCGAATTTAGGAAATTAATTAGATATATAACTACCAACTCTGGTGTGGTGGCAGACAAACAAAATGTCAAGGAAAAAAGGGGAGACTCAGAGTACGGGGCAAGAGAGGAAGGACTCCTAAAGTGCCACGGATGGGGCAAACCTGCCTCCACTCTGGTCTCATCACAGCTGCCAGAAAGACACTAGGACTCTGTCTGGGCTGTGGTGAGGTCCCGTCTAACCTTCATCAGTTTCCTCCCAACAACCAGACCCTGGAGAAGAGGACCACAGAGGCTGCCCAGACAAACCCACGGACTGCCTCTAGGAGCCCTCCTCCTCGAAACACAACGTTATTAACATGACCCTTAGCCACCTCCACTGCTACCCACCCTCGTCGTTTAAATTCTTCCCTCGAGCGCCTCAATAAACATAAAGAAAAATTCTGCATCGTACCCTTGTGTTGTCCTCCTCTCTCACCACACCGGATTTAGGATATAAGTTAAATATATATTTTTCACATTATAGGTTTCTGAAACCACATTTAAAATGTGTTCAGTTGGTAAGATTACTTAATAATGGATAACACGACCACATTGTTGCTACGACTGGGTGTAAAATGTCAGATTTTCTTAAATGCCACATAAATGTGGGTATTTAAAACTCGTAGTTTTAAAATCTGTATGTGCATGAAATATACATTTTGTGCTGGGGCACATTCATGCTAGGGCACCTTACTTCTAATCTAATATGAATAATGCCCCAAGACACTATTTTAAAAAAATCGTTGAGGCTCCATTCTTTCTTTTTCAGTTACTGATATCCAGGAATTTTACAACAATGTTCTACAATGTGGTTTCCTGTCTGGCATAAATAATCACACGCTTTGAGTTTATGTCCCAGATGCATTTGCCAGTGGCTATAAATTCTGTGTTGGGAATCCAACACCTGTAGTTTAGCAGAACCTGCTAAATCAATAAGGCTTGTTGAATGCACATATTCCCCTCCAATAACATTTAATTCCGTCCCCTTGTGTAGAGCCTCTGATAACTGGCTGCAGTCCCCAGGTGAGTCACTACAGATGCATTTTTATATAAAATAGGGTATAAATATTTCAAGGTTCATTGTAATAAAATCATTTTTTGTCAAAGAGTATTTCTATTGTGCCAAATTGTGTAAATTAGGGGCGCACAGAGCTGTGGCTTTTAGCTCCACAGCCAGCACTTTGAATCCTGTCTCTTACACTGTTCACAAAGACATTTCTGTCTTTCTTCCTTTGCACATGCTAATCGCGCTCATACATTCAATCAACACTCCTGTCAGTGTTCATTTATGCACTGCTTAAACTGGGAGGGAGGGGGCTTGCTTCCTCTGCAAGCGCAAGAAGAAAGACACATAAAACACGGAATATAAAATCAAATAACCGCTACAAGGACATGCTACGTGGACACGCTACACGGACATGCTACGTGGACACGCTACACGGACTCAACCACGGCATTTAACTCACACATGCGTGTCTTCCATTCACGGCCGTTAAATTAACTGAATCTAAGCAAGATAATTATTAGCTGCTTTTTGCATAGCCCCACACTGCAATATAAGTATTGATTACCCCGAGGACACAAGGAAACGGTCACCGTGTTGGATTCTTGCGGGTTGGTGGTAATGCCGAGTAATTCCCATGTTTTACTGTAAACCTTCTATTTCCCAGTCTCTTTGTAAAAACCAGGGGTTGTCAAAGGCTTCTCAGAGAGAGGGCTGCACTGGACTCTGTTTTTGATGTTCAACTGACAAGACGAGAGAGTCGACAGTGATCAGGATGTGTTTGTGTGAGCATTTGAAGAGAGTAAGCAGCCGACAGGCTTTTTCTGTACACATCCACCTAAACTAAAGATATACATTTCCTACATCCTGTGCAGTCACGTGAAATAACTTGTTGACTGGGACATCTTGATGAGCTGTTTAGTGCAGCCGTTTATGTGATGGACCATCAGTTGATCATTGAGTGTTATTACAGGTGATTACAGTGGGGCACCTCTGTTTTGGGGTGGGGAGTCAGGAATTTAGCTCAGCTGAGTGCAGTACAAGAAACAAGACCTTTGTACCTTCCCCAGTTTTTGGGAATAAACTGCCTCGCGTGCTTCAGCGTGAACGTTCGTCTTCAGACTGAGTTCATCACTCCCCAGACAGGTGATATTCCAGATATTTGTAAATGGATGCCTTTCACAAATATTCTATTTTCCCCCTGCGCCTGTCACACGCAAAGCAGATGATCACAGACGAATAACAGTTTTGATCGGGCCTCTTCCAACCAGTCCATGAATAAACTACTAAAAACAATGATGGAATTTAGGGCAGGGCCAAGACCAGGTAAGTAGGGTCTGTGAAAGCGGTAAACAGATTTGTGCAGAAGGCCTTGGAGTGTATCTTAAGGGTGACTCATCCTACCACTGCCTTGACAAACACTTCCTCTAATGGGCAGTTCAACATTGCTGAGAGGTCTGCAAACTGAAAAGATACAAACACCCTAATTATGACCAGAACATATATTTCCCAATAAACAAGCGCTCGTTTCATTGGCACAGGGACTTGGGAATAGAGCCTCGGTCATTAATTGTGTTTGCGCTGAACTATGGGCCTCTCGGAGTTTCTATAATGCTTAGCCACAGTTTGTCTTGAAAGTCTCCCTTTATCTTCGGGATCCGTGCAGTGTTCCGCGGCTTATCGCTGGCTAGCTGTTAATTAATGGCTAGTACAGCAATTACGTGTGAATGTTCTGAGCGACCAAGGCGCAGAGCTCCCCCGTCCTAAACACCGTGCGCCCTGCTTAATGAATGATAGCAGAGGGAAGAGAGGTTTGAGCGGCAGTGCAGACTATTCTTTCTCATAATTGGATCGTTTCCCTGGAGAGGAGGCCCAAATCTGCTAGACTGCATATTGAGCTTCATGATTTTACTTTATAGCGATCTCAGCGGTGTGAGCATGGAACTGTTGCAACAATTATTGCAGCAAAGATATTTCCCAGCTACATATTACATTCTCACGCTTTGGCAGCAATATGCCTTTCCTGGTATTGAGCATATTATTTATTTATCTTCTTTTCTCGAATGGATGGCTGCCCACCCTTTTTGAACCTTTCTATGATGTTAACACAGCTGTGATGTTAGGGAGTTTTATAAGTCAAGTTTTATATCAATAACCAACCCATCACGTATTAATACATATAAAACTTACTTGTATTTCTTTCATATTTTGAAGTCCATACATACCACATTACCTTAATATAAACCACAGTTTTTTTTTCACAATAAACACATTAAATATTTATATTCGCAATGATGGACACAAAAAAGCAAATCTTTTATTAGACTTTCTAATCCTAGTCGGAGACTATGTTTCACTTTACTTCTTTGACTGTGGGGGGTTTGACTCTCTTGTGAGATTTTCCGGTATTCCATGCGGGGCTGATTTTAGTCCAAAGCACAAATGCATTGCATGCAGAAACGTGGAGTATATCGCAGAGGAGGACTAAGGGCCAGAAGGCCATCATCTGCTCACATCTCAGCGACCATGTTCAGATTCTCCACTAGAGAAACTAACTTTCCTTAAAATGAAAGATGAGGGCTGGCTTTCCAATATGGACATACTTATTCCGTGTGTGTGTGTGTGTGTGTGTGTGTGCGTGTGTGTGTTTGTACATTGTGTGTCTCAGCATTTTTAACCATCATTCTCCACCACAGGGGTCAACTTGGACCCTGACAGCACAATTAATTTTTTTAGAGATACTTTAAACTCCAAATTGGGCACATTTAGTTTGTATGCCCAATGAGGGTGAGGGTGTCATTAAGTTTCATGCTCAACAAATAAAATTAAATTTCAAAGGTGTCAAACTCAAACGGATCTCAGGAGACTCCCGACTACTAGAATGGTTAATTAAATAAGCTGTCCTCTAACTTGTTGCTCTGACAATTAATCAACGCATCGTCTTTCAGGTTTTGTCATTGCACCTGGATGGCTGATTTCCTGACGCTGCATTTTTTGAAGTTTGTATCTTTTCAACACAGACGAAAGGTGTGATTTAATTTCTGATACGTGATGCATTGCATTGCATTGATTTATGTTGTTATTGTCGTTCAAATTGACAGAATATACTCAATTAGGGAATGCTGGGTGCCAGAGTTCAAGTTCCCCCTTTTCTAGAACACACTGTGAGTGTGGGAGTGTGCATAAGAGTGAAAGAACGAGAGAGTGGGAAGATTTCAGAGAGAAGCAATGAATCGGAAAAAAGAGGGATAAACTCAGCAAAATACCATGCGTTGAGATTTTGGAGAAAAGCCACAGAGATAGAACAGAGGAAAAAAAAAAGTCAGAACAGGAGGTAGGTAGGAAATGGGAAGTGCAGTGGATCGTCAAAGAACAAACCCCACAGGGTTTCCTGCAGATCCTGGTTTCCTAGGCTGACTTATGCTAACTTGGATCGCTGGGGCAGGCCTACCTCTTGGACTCGATGGAACAGTTCGGCACAAATAAATCTGGTGTAAATGGCCATTAAGGCACCATGCAAACCATAAATCTGGTGTAAATGGCCATTCAAAGTATAATTTAGCTCTATATAACACCTGGAATTTAATACACAATCTAGAGACGTTTGGAACATACCTGCTACCCCCCTTGAAAATCCATCAGATTTGACTGACGCTAGATTTTGGGCAGCAGCTCCAGCTCCAGATGCACAGACAGAAATGAAATAAAGATGTGAGCATGCCTATCCCCGTGCCATTCCTGTAGCCTGTGTGGATTTCCCTCGTCACAGAAAAAGCTCTCAAATAGTTTGCATTGCTTTGGGGCACACTCAAACCCGCTCTCACTACTACTGTCAGGCCTGGAAACATAACAGTCTCCCATAACAGTTTAAATAACACCATACCCACCACAGTCTTTTCCAAGTCTTCCTTTCTGAAGAATGCTGGGCAGGCTTTTTCCTTCAGTGTTTACAAGTATATCAGTTCCTTTAGTATTTACAAGTATAGCAGTTCCTTTAGTAGTTACAAGTATAGCAGTTCCTTTAGTATTTATAAGTATAGCAGTTCCTTTAGTATTTACAAGTATAGCAGTTCCTTTAGTATTTACAAGTATAGCAGTTCCTTTAGTATTTACAAGTATAGCAGTTCCTTTA
>JAOYSI010027142.1:18149-32424 GCA_025775065.1 Hiodon alosoides
CAAGTATAGCAGTTCCTTCAGTAGTTACAAGTATAGCAGTTCCTTTAGTAGTTACAAGTATAGCAGTTCCTTTAGTAGTTACAAGTATAGCAGTTCCTTTAGTAGTTATCCTCGTATATGGCTTCATCTAAGAACCAAATCTCATTGCAAAGTGCCGAAATAGAAGTTTTATTGGTTCTAGACAAATGCCTAATTTACATAATCCAACAGATAACATTTGTATTTCATACAACACTCATATTTCAGATTAGGCCACCCTTTGCCATCGAGCACCTTCTGCTACCCATATCTTACCACACCATATTTGAAACCTGTAACATCCATACCATGTGATATTATCTCAGAAGGTTTAAGAAGGCATTAGAATTGAAGCCCCAACACATGGCAGGTTTAACAAATGATGGGCCCTTGGGCATGAATTCTTTATGGGCCCCGCCTACCCCAAAAAAGTAAATGAATCAATCCTGATAAAACAGTTCTTTATTCCGTAAGCGGCAAGAATACTTACACCTAAAATTAAAGTGAATGTAAGGTTTTTAGTTGAGAAAATACTTTTCAATGACAAATCTCATTATGTTTGTGAAATAAACTTTCTATAAATGGCAAAAAATATAGTTGAGTTTGTGATGTCAGCTCAAACATAGCCCAGAATGGCGTATATTCCTAAATTAAGGATGTGTCTCAATGGATTTGCTTTGCAGTGAAGGACTAGTCTAGTTTAGCAGGAAATTATTAATGAACAAATATGTTATGCAGTTACTTCTATCTTTGCACATAAAGCGTAATGTGTGGCAATGTCGATCAGATGCCAGTGTTGACATAATGTTTAACTCCATGACAAAAAGACAGTATTTGGTATATTGTTCCCACTCCTCGTATGGAACAAATTTGCCTCAAGGACCCATAAGTTTCAGATGGTGAAAAGACTTTCCGCCATCTTTGAGTTATGAAAAAAAACGTTGATAGTGCTGAAGTCGATAGAACTGAAGTCAATAAAATTGAAGTCGATAGAACTGAAGTCTATAGAACTGAAGTCGATAGAGCTCTGCTAGTTAGGCTTTCTAAGCCACGCCCATGCATACATGTACGTGCTATTCACCTGAAAGAGTTATACCTTTTTTAAATTAATCCATTGCCATGTATCTACAGAAGACAGAAGCTAGTTTGAATGACAATTCTTTTTTTTTTTCTTTTTTTTGTCGTCAGACAATTATTAACCCATGAATATGAATATTTCCAAAACCTAATAATGTGCAATCCTATATTGTTTCAATATCTTCATTAAAGTCAATTAAATTGTTCAGTGTCCAGTCTGGGTTCTCAACATAATTATGGCTCGTAAGGTATGCCCTTGAGAGCTCCAAACTGGTCAACAACCATCCCTGCCTCTCTCAACCAGTGACATTAGTTTGGTTACCTGATCGACCTGCAGACCTTCATTTTGTGAGTGATGACATTCCAGAACCTCCAGGTGGCTTTGAGACAAAAAATGTCTTGAACTTTTGTGAGGCCTGTACAGGTCTTCGCTGTACAATGTGATAAAATCTGATGCCTTTTAAACAGTTATGATAAATTGATCAGTAGTGGAGACATATGATGACAAAATTGTTGATTTATTATTAAATGCCATTTATGAATATGTAATGTTACAATAAGGCCCAAGGCATAGCATAATTCAAAGTGTGTAACCATATTGGTTGGCTTGACTGCTTAATCACTTATGCATACAACTTGCTGCTTAATTATTCCGAAACAGCATCAAACAGTTTCATACCCCCTTGCTAGTCAATTGATTGATCAGCTGAAGCTGAGCATGGCTGTGAATAGCACTTCTTCACCACTGGGATAGTTAAGCTCTTGGCGTACATGATATGTTTGTAACAGTGACATTATTTAACAGTACAATGCACTGTTGACTGCTGCAGGGAGGTTGCACTTTTCGGAATTCCATTCCAGCCATGCTCACCACTCTGTGGAGTTTCAATTTTTGTAACAGTCGGTAAAGGCATGCAACCACACCTGTCAACAGAATAAAAACAAAGTTGCTGTTGTGTGTAGCACGCCGGGGCAAGCCCGGTCCGGTGGCAGTCGGAAACAGGGACACGGGGAAGGTTTTTGCCTTTTTTTGACATTTTCATCACTAAATGCAGCCAATACAACAAAACGTACGATGCTGACTTATCATTCAAAATGTCCAATCACCAATATTCAATTGAAAACAGTCCAGTTCCACTTTCAAATCTACAATGATTAGTGTCTTCAACCGATTGCTGTGTTGTTAAAAGGAAAAGGTGACGTAACACAGTGGTAAACATGCCCCTGTCCCAACTTTTTTGGAACGTGTTCCAGGCATCAAATTTAGAATGAGTGTATATTAACTTATATATTTTTTTTTTACATTTCACAAACTTTTTTTGGAATTGAGGTTTGTATTATAAAATATTATTCTCCCTCTGATTTCCTAACCACACAATCGATGACATCATGTCACCACCCGTATCCATTTTTTACAGAGGGAAATTCATGTGAAATACAGATATTACATTAAATAAACTATATGCACCACACACTGTATGCAACAGTTTTCCTTTTAGTGGTTTTTTCTGTTTTTGTTTTTTGTTGTTACTGTGTACGATATAGGTGAGCGGCTCGCTTGTCTAATATTCGTCTGTGTTATACAACTGAAACGCATCCTCTGCCATATCGGAAATAGCTATTTGCTCAGTCATAAACGCTTTGCAAAGAAGATAACATCGGAGTCGATCGGACTGGATAGTGTGTGACCCCGCCCTTCCCACACACTATATGTTGACTACTAGTTTAAGCCAGTGCAGTGCCCAACCACCGCCACCGCTTAGCGCCTTTGTTTGGTCATAGTGCTATGAACACCAACACAGCCCTACTTTGCATTCTCCATGAACTACCGCAGAAAGCCTTCCCTTGGCAACGTTTAATTAATCCAAAACAGCAAAAAAGGTCTGCACCCTGGAGCAATGTAAAACCTCTTGAAACAGTAATTCCCTCGACTTGAGGGCAATGGAAAGCAAACGGAAAGCATCTTACAAGCATGGCCCTTTCTTTCCCAAAGTCATCTCACTTTTCTGGTCTCATGACACACTAATAAAATTCTGTCGTTTTTGATACAACTCACACTCACTCACGCTGGTTTTATTATTGTATTAATGTGTAACATAAACGTATCTATAAGTATTATTAAAACCGTTTGGTATTTTATCGGGTGGTAATTTTTTGATAACCTTTTCCCATTTTTGCTCATATATTAAAAATATATTCCATATTAAGTCAGAAATAGAAAACAAAGTTACATATTTTTATACTGTGTCTAAACAGGTTTTGTCAACAAAATTTTGTTTGTTATTTATAGTATATGATAGATACTGTGATGCATCCGCAATCTCATTTGTGTAATTTTTGAAATAATTAAGGGAAATTTTAGTTGATGTACTTTACAGAAAAACAGTTAGTAACATGCCGTAAAATCACTAAAATGATTAAATGGATGAGAATAATTTATTTACAGCTTATAATATGATAACAGCAAAACTATAAAACACAGAGAAGGACAATTTTGTTTTGGACTACTTCACAATTACTGCAGTAAAAACTGTTCAAAGAAAATAATAATAATAATAATAATAATAATAATAATAATAATATGTTGCCAGGATGATTGCTGAAATATACAATTTAGGCCTTTGTTCATACCACAATAACGGACTATTCTTCAACCCTCTGACCTATGCTACTCATTACCACTGATTATAAAAAAATGTAAAATACAGTAAATTACTGTATTTAATGTATTTTCTTAAAGCTGCTATGATGAACCCCCCACCAGCCTGTAAATCTGCACTGTTCTTAGCTATAGACATGGTACTTATTTTAATGCTGCAATGGTCCCTCATGGCATTATGGAATTATTGGACTACAAAGCTATCACACTCCGAGTGTGAACCGTGTATTACATTCAGGAATGCCAACTCCATTTCCTCTCCCTTTTATCATCTTTTTTTCTTCTTACAGACTCTCCTATGTCTGATACAATCAAAACGCCTTATAACTGGGAGGCTTGGCCCTGAACATCAAGAAGGCTTTGTGTGGAACCCACATTGGGCAGAAGGTCATCATCAGTGAAGAACTGGAGACAAGTCACTTAAAAAGGTATTCCGATACACATTTCAATATCACACCATTTCCCAGGAACTGAAGTCTATTGCCTTGCTCAAAAATGTCAAAGGAATAATATTCTCAGTTATTGTAACATGTTTTTATAGAGCGTGATACCTTTCCACAAGGTGAGATCAGTGAACTTGTTTTAAAATACTGCCACTATTTTCTCCACCAGTCTTGTTTGACTGGTATGTGGCCACTACGAACTGACAGATCCCCTCCGGATGACAAACTTCTCCAGCCCCAGGTCTCGCAAAGGTGCCATCACAGTGGGATCATTCTTATCCTCACTTGATCTGAGACAAACAGACAACTAATTTATTTGAGGTAAAATGCTCTCTGCTGCCACTACATATTGTGGGAAAGATAACCGAAACAGTAAAGATAACTGAAACAGTAAAGATAACTGAAACGGTGGGAAAACACGCATATTCTGGTAAAGCCATTGAAAAGAGGCTGGCAAATAAAATACACCAGAATGATGGTATAGAATTACCAACAACTGTGTCTAAGGGTGGACATAGGCAGGAGTCTCATATGTCTACCACATTTAGCAGAGCCGTTGAAATTGGAAGACACAACATTATTCTAACCTCTGGCTGCCAGTGCTGGTTTAAAAAAAAAAAAACCCTCTATTAAGTGTATAAGGAAATGAGAAGCCTGGAATGCTTTTCACTAAACACAGGCAATATGATGTGTTTTATTCCTTAAAGTAATCCACCTCATGCTGGGCTCAACACTCAACCACTTATCTCCTAAGGGCTTTTTAAAAATCGAAATATAGTGTGAATTAACCTTACTTTTCTGAGGGAATTAAATACAGCATAGTGATTTGAAACAAAACAGACACATCTATAGTGCTTCCTACAGTGGCTGGAGCAAACAGGAAAGTGCACCAATAACAGCAACATCAACAAAAACAATAATAACGATAATAATAATAATAACAAAAATAAAATGATCCCCTTTGCTCCTTTTTGCAGTGGCAGTAACTTGAGTTATAACCTGATAGTAGATGACATATTGATTCTCCCTTGACTTATACCCATGACCTGCTTTCCGGCCTGAAGCTTTGAAAATGGCAACTGACCAGGCTTTCTTGAGGGAGTCTGGAGGAGATGAAAGATAAGAGTGTAGCCTGTCTCGGAGGTAACACACGGATCGATTTCGGAGCCGTCTTTGTTGTGTTAACCCTTCCTGAGACCCACGACTAAGATGCTCTGACCTTTAGCTCCGGTAAATATGACTTAAATATGATGCAAGTGAAACACAGTGGGCTGGAGGAAGCTGAACTCGGTGAAAGCATCATATTATTGCTTATGTCTAGTACAATAAAGCATTGCATGTGCGATGTTAATTATCACATACAGGTTTATAGTTTCCTCCTATGATATGGGGGAATGTAAGCCCATGGTCTTCCTTACGGGATATGTGAAAGCGTGCAGGATCTCTCCCTAAACGTCCTCTGGTGTAGAAAGAGCATCTGTGAGCTGCCCATCTGTTAGGGTACATTGCTGTCACCAGGCTGAGGTGCTAAAAGATTGAAAGATGGGACAGGCGGTGGCCAGGGCAAAGCGACGGGGAAATAAAACAGAGAGGGCATTAAAGGGAGCTGTGGAGCCGTTTGAGAACCATATAAAACATTCCTGTCTGGCTGAAGTTCACATCAGAACCTTTTAAATATTAAGCACATAATTAAAAGGTGACGGAGAGAAACGCCACTGGGAAAATCCTGTATTGACTGAAATTAGTCAAATTGTCAATACCCTGTGGTCTGGCCGGAAGGGATCGTTTTACAGAACAGCAGCCTTGTTCATCAGTTTGGAGCTGCAATAGAGATTTGCTCTGTCTGGGCGCCTTGCGACCCACATTCTGGGAGGCTTTTACATGATCATTTGTTTACTTTCGACACAACTGAGTCCTGGCACGGTATGACTGAGGCAGTGAGATGTACTTTTAATACCCCTTCTAAATACATTCTTTATCTCCTTAGGCCCTTTTGTTTACACTGGTCATTAAAAAGAATGACGGCAGAGCAGAGACCAATGGAGAAGTTGGGGACAGCCAATGATGGTGCAGCCTTTAGACTGTCTTTTAGAATGCATCTGTTAGTGATGATCAAGAGAAACGTTGCCTCAATGTTCGGCCTGGCCCTGATACTAGTTTCAAAGCAAAGCTTCAGCTTCAAGCCCCTTCCTGGCATTACTATGTAGAGTTGGTGACATTCATTATTGATGCATTGCAATTTGGCTGAGCACTCATTTGTCATACTGTTTGAAAAGATTGTGGATAAATTTACAACTCAATATATTTGTCACTTTGGTCATTTTGTTCCCGTGTCTGAACATTTGTCTGGGCTGAATGGGAGAAAAATGATAAATCACAGTGGTGCAATAAGCGAAAATCATAAATCAAAATTAACTCATGACATTATGCATTTTGTACTTTTCCTTTGCAATGGAATGGTCCCGGAATGCTTTGCAGAGAGCACATAATCCCAATAGGATTCATTTGCCCAGCTGGATCCAATTTACAGCAGTACAATGAAGGCAGGTACAGCCTTTTGAGGACGAATACTCGCATACCTCCAGCAAGCAAGCCCGAGACGACAGTGACAAGGAATGATTCTCCCTCCAGATGAGCAGTCAAGCGTGCCTCTTAGATGGCATCTACCTTCTGCAGATTCATCCCCTTGCAAGCAAGAGTTGGTTCAGGTCACATTAAGGGCACCACGATCACAGGGAGAGCCTAAGATTCTTGTGGAATGTCATCTCGCATGTAACATTATCGTCGCCTTAATGTAATGTTGCAACGAGATGAGATCTCCAGGTGGAATGCTGCGTGTGCCATCTTTCAAGAAGCAAGTTCTGGGAGGTGCGCATGAACATGAATATATACGTGAATAAAGGACAATATGTCTGGAAACATAAATAACTGCTCTGGATGACATGATTGTGTTCATGTGACAAAATGATCAACCACAGTTAGCAAACTGGTTATTGGCTATATATCAGTGGCATCTGGTACTGAACAGGGTAGATAACCTGCAATATTTGCATACAGATATAGATGACCTATTCAGTAATTTACTAAAAATGTTCTGGTGTTATTTTTCTGCCAAAAAAACTTAAAAATAGTACATCTAAAAGCCTTTGTCTTTTTTTCATTTTCTTGTCCACAAACATTTTGTTAGGGAACATAAGCCTGGGTGACGTAAACCTTTGTATGCTAAAAATCTTACATCACTCATTCCACTACCCCCCCCTCTATAATAGGAGTTGAGGCCTAGGAACTCCCTGACTTGTCTCATGTTAGTTGGTGTGGTCCATCTTTGTTCTGCTGTAACCTTATCAGACTCCATAGTAATGCTCTTGTCGCTCACTCTTTGAATAAGGAAAGAGACTTCAGGAAGAAGGAGTTTACATTTGTCGGGAGGAGGCTTCAGTCCAGCTTTGCCAATGCAAGTCAAGACAACATCAAGGGCCTCGTGGGTATTTTTCAAAAGAGGGCCAATGTACCAGGATGTCGTCCAAGCATAGAGACTTGGGATTCCCCTTCAACGTACGCATTATAAGCTTCTCAAAAGTTGCTGGTGCATTGCAGAGCTCAAAAGGCATAGATCTGAACTGCCAAAGTCCCTGATTCATGCTGAACGCGGTCATGGGTCTGGCCTCAGCAGCAAGGGCCACCTGCAAGCAAGTTTTGAGGTGCAAGTAGCCAAACCAGGAAGAATTAGCAACTCGGTCAAGGGCTTTATCCATGGGTGAGGTGCGGAATTCATCAACACAAACCTGCAAACAGACATTCTCATTTGGCACCAACACCACTGGTGCAGGTCTTAATCAGTTAAGCCTGGCATTACCCTTTTCAACTTCTGAACCAGGTGAAAGTGTCCAACACTTGGCTATCTATCTTGGTACTATCATTGCCCTGCAGCAATGCCATGGGGGCGGTGGGGCCAAGTGAGCGCTTATCAGTAGTTTGTTGTGACTGTGGTTTGATGGAAAATGTAGTTAGTTGTTAGGGGAGTCAATGACGCACCTGGATCTGATGAGGAAGCCCAGACCTAGCAGACATAGTTGAATGGGACAGTGAAGAGGTCAACTTTAATATCACCTGTAATAATGTCTTAACAGTGGACTCTGCGTTCACTAGGGGCAACATGATCCTGCCAATATTATAGCCATCATGGTTATGGTCCCAGGGATATGCCACTGGCAAAGACTGGAGGAGTGAACATTGGCCTGGATATAGGAGATGTGGTTGTGACTACGGGGGAGGAACTTCCCCTTACATCCTCCCTTCCCCGGATGGCGTGAGCCCTTCCCTGGTTCATTTTCGGTTGTTTCACAGTGGTGAAAAGTGTTGGTGACCTCTCTTTCCCCAGCACCAGCTGGGGGCTTGTTAGATGGAATGGTGTGGCAGGCACGTCACATCCCTTTGGGTGGATGGATTAGACCAGGATGGTGGGGCAGAGCTCCACTCAGTTGTCTCCCTTCTTCTACTCCCTGTTACACAGTTCTACACTGTGTGGGTGCTGGCATGCCAGTTAGATCAACTTTTGGCTTTTGGTGAAGTACTATTTAAAGAGAATTGTGATTAAGCAAAGCAGTGTCTCACACTACCACACTACTATCTCTTACCTGCTGTGTTTTCTTTATATTTTTTATCCATATCAGATATCTTTTGATAATCATCCGCTAGTTTCTCTCGCAAGAGTTGACAACTGCAGTTTTTACAAAGTTTTTATTTTTATTTTTTATTAACAAGCTTAAAAATATATTATAGAGATTAGTTTGGGCTCTGGGGTATTAAATAAAATACTTAAAAAAAAATAAAAATAAAAAAACTTAAGCCCTCTGTGTACAACTACAGTACATCTCAATGCATATTATAGTGAATAGCAATCTTGGCTAGCCACAGAATAGTCCATTTACTACCAATGGAGGAGAGGTTTGGAGGGGCTAGATCCATTTGAGACAGTACAAAAGCAGGTGTAGACTTTCAAGGATGGACCCTTGAATCGGAAGTGTGGCCAGTGGATGGTGGGTTAAACCCGATCTGTTGGAAAAGCACAGGCTGTCACCTTCAGACACAGAACACTCTCACCAGAGGTCACACTGCATTTAGAATGACAACAGAACACGCTTGTTTACTGCGACTGAGAGCTTTAACCCCCTCACAACTGCACTGCCCAGCAACAGAATACCATGGGATCTAAGCGCAAAGATGGAGTTGAAATTGGAGTTCTGGCAGAGGAGCTGACGTGATACAACGCTATTGACCTTCTTGGACCTCATATTATTGTATGTACTACTATGCATATATGCCTAGCAGATCTTCCAAATCCAGTGTACAGTGTTATCCTACAGCCAATGTCTGCATCAAACTTTACTAAAGGTTATCAGAGCAGAAGATCTCCATTACCCAAGTCCACAGTCTCTCAATGCCTGTGCAATTTTACTCCAGAGTGCAGCTGTAATTTTTTAAATTAGACATAATTAGACATTATATAAAAATCAGAAGGTAAGTCTGACATTAGCCCAAAATGTCAACTGGAGACATCGAAAGGTTCCAGAAAATACAGGCTTAAGCCGAGATTTGGTTTCCACCATTGTCCTTGAAATTAAACTTATCAGGGTGGCAATTTGAATGGGAGCCGTGTGAGTAGCCCTAGAGATTGTATAATTGAAGGTTTGGGAGGTGTAATGGAGCTGATGGGTCAGGGGGACCAAGGTGGGTGCGCTGGACACTGTTTGCCGCCAGCCCCTGCTCAGCACCCCTTGAAGATCACTGGAACTCCTTCTCCCCGCCGCACCTTCCCGGCAGGGGTCCGTGGACGCTGGCGTCGGAGATTGGAAGTGACGGGCGGTATGGATTTTAAAGCGGGTCAGGTCACTCCGGCGTCTACTCCCTGAATAATGGATGAGAGCCTCCTGCTTTGCCTGGGCGGCCTCCAGTGCGGTCTGCGCCACCGAGATGGAGGTGCGGAAGCCTGCACACTGATAACCCCGCACACCCATATGTGATTTCCGCCAGCCCCATAATGCCTCACATTGAGCACACGGCTTATCTTCCGCGTGCATTTTGGTCATTCGGGTAGTGGAATTGTCTTTATTTGTGTCGTTTGTGTTAAAGAGCTGAAATCTTTATTTTAGATTTTAAGTAAAGAAAACAAAACAATATATGCTTTCATTTTACAGAATTGACCCATTGCTAATCACATTGGACAAGGACACATATCTGGTTAATATTAAGTACAAATTGAAAATTAATTTTACTTAAACGTAGGGAACAAGAAGAACCTCGGCAGAAATTGGCTTGGGATTAATTCTAGTGGTTCTCATGCAATGTTTTTTAATTTGTTCTAAACGAATGCTGCTTAACCTAGTTATTTTCATTATGCCCCCTTGAATTGAATTAAGAAAACCTAATTAAATAATACATCGAGAAGTGTTTTATACAGTGAACTACAACGTGAAGCAGTCTGAGCGGTAGTAAACCTCAAGGATCATGTAAAGTCTTGAGGGATTCCACTCCTAATGCTAATGCTAATCTCATCGTCACTGGCTTCGTTTATGGTTGAGGCACGTGCCATACGGGAAACGTGGCGACGTAGTGACAATAACTGGGTCACAATGACTGGACCTCCCAGGATTCAGTACTCCGCTGCTTCTTAAAGTCCTGCAACAGCACTGGTGAGGGGTGTTCACACCAGCAGTAAGTGGCAAAAGTTTGGTCCTTGCCTTTTGTATCGGGATTGCGTGCAACATTTAGATTTTCTCAAACATTGAGCCATAATAATTGTTAACTAAACTAATAACTAAAATACAAATACAGTATGTTGTGGTTTGAGATGGAACCCGAGAGAAGGTTTGAGAGAAGTGCACACGTTTATTCCCTTGAGAGCCCAACGATAATTGCACTCTAAAAACACCAAATCTCGGACAGCAGCACAAAAGGACCCACATATCATTACTTATGACTAATTATGGGAGTTATTCCTTGCATGGCCCTTGCTGAGCATATAACAACGGAGCGAATGTGACAGTCATACATCCATCAAGCCTTGCAGCTGTTGCGGTTTCAGGGGAGGATTACGGGCAGATCGGGAATGCGTCTCCGATCCCACACAGCTGCGCAGCTCCTCCAGGGGTGAAGGCTGTAGGCTTTGGTTCCAGCAGAGAGCAGATTTTATTATCTGGGTTTTTGTTTGGAGCCAGACCCAGATGTCTGACCTTGGGTGAGCGCTTCTTCTTGTTACATCAGAAATCAATGTAATGGACTAGACACTTTATAAATTACACTCTTCCATTAAAACATGTTCTTTAACACTGCTTTTGTGTATTTGTGTACTTTTGTACCGAACAGAGTGGATGCAGACACTCAAGGCCAACTTCCGTAGTCTGCAGCCGATGAAGCAATGAAGAGAGTGCCCAGCAACGGAGAAAACCAGACAGCTACCATCTGAAACGGTAGCCATTTCCTGTCCCAACCTGAATTAAACATGGCAAGAACAGCGATGACAGGAATAGCTGGAATTAAATTACTCGGTTGCATTATTTAGACACTTTTCTCGAGGCAGCAAGCACAGTTGACAAATTTTTTTTTTTTTTTGACACTACAGAAATTTCTGCAGCTCTGTGAGAGGAAAAGTCAGAAATTCAGTCCCTGGCTGAAAGGCACAACAGCAGCACCTGTCTTTGAAATTTGAAACTTCAACCCACTAGCGACTAGCTACCGTTTCTTCACAAGCTGAGAATTCAATAGTGTCTGCTGATGGTCCTCGATGTTGGGGCCAGGCAACACTCCTACATTTTACATTTTAGTCATTTAGCAGACGCTCTTATCCTGAGCGAAGTGCAAAAGTGCTGTTGTTTTTAGGTTTCAAGTGCCATAGAACACTCCTAGCAAACGAGACGCAGCTGGTGCCAACCTATTTGCCATTGTTGTTTTATGTGAGTTGTGGGGCCTTAGTGTTGCAAAGGGTGCAAAAAGGAGCAAATAATCATAATAAAATAATAATATATTGACAAAATGTAATTGCTTTACAGAACAGTAAATGTAAGATTAATCTGAGCAGTATCTTTAGCAGTGACATCAGTGCTGATTGCTATTGACGATGTTATGTTCATGTTTAAAAAACACAGTTTTAAAAGGTAGCTGCAAGCTCCAATCGGCTTCCAGTGGGGTCACAGGGCCAGTGGGGGCTGACCTAGCCCTAATTCAGGACAGACGACACTGACTACCTACTAAGTAGGCCACACCCAAGCTCAAGTAGGCAACTGGGGGAAAAAAGCTGGTGCTGAACCTGAAGCCTGGGACCCAAATAGAGGTCAGTGGGGCCGTCCTCTTGCTGTGCCAGACCCTGTGCTTCCTATAGAGAATTCATTTAGGTTCTCACCACCCACATATGTATGTCGAGTTCATTCGAAAATACAATGACGGACTATTTACAGATACTAAGTTATGCAGTGTGCACAAACTTTTAAAATACATTTGCCTGTGCGCTTCACCACATTAAAAAGGAACAAATTAATTGTTTACAATGCTTTTATGATATTTTATTTAATAACCGGTTCAGAGTCAATCTTGACATGAATAAAAAATAAGATCCACTAAACCGTGGCAGCATATGAAAAGAATGGATCCCTTCATTGCTTCGAATTTAATTTAATCTGGTAGCTAGCAAGCGTTAAATTAATTTTTTTAGTCTTATTCACAAGACAACTGCCGCTTCAAAGCTCACTCGAGTAAGGTCCGTGTCTGCATCAACCGCGTTGAAACTAGTAAATGCGCATTGCCGATATAGGGCTGACTAGAATGAGCACAATTAGTGTACCAAATGTTACTAGCTAGCTAGCATGCAATTGCAGTATAATGTGAAATATAATGAAACTTGTGTTGAAAAAACGCACAAGAAAGCAAACTAAGTGATTGAACATGTGTTCTGAAGAAGCATAGCCGGTTGATAACAGAGCAGTTTTGGCTCAACCCACAGCCCATTCATTCTTTACAGACAGCAGAACCCGCTAGTTAAGAACATTGTAACAGTCATCACCGTTTTAGAATAGAAATATGTACGCACTGCTACTTTCCCCAGATAATGACATCAAATATTGGATGAAGTTGTATTTGGCAAATTGCTAAATACCCCAACGATTGCCATATTTTCTGATTAGACGGCTAACCCCTAGTGGTTTGCAGCCATGGATGAGTTTTTATGAATTTTGCTGATTGCAAGGTATAACCTATGGCACTTTTTTGGCCTATTGCCTACTTAAACCATGTTTAATTATTAGTAGCCATTTATTATTAGATATTGTAATTATTTGGCGTATTTGGTTCATATACCAATGTCTACATGTTTTCCTAAACCCTGGCATGGAAGTAAACTTGAGTTGTTGTTCTGTGAATTAATCTTGTATGCACCATGTCCTATTTGTTTTTTTAAATGCATTTGAATGTTAAAATACTTTTAATTCTAATGTTCAAATAATACAAGCGGATACGTCAAGTATCTTGCCAATATTCCAAACAGCTTTCCCTGATTTGTAGCTTATCTGCGAAATGCTTTTAATTTGCTGTCAAATTATTTGACTGTGGCCATGCTTTTTTGACACAGCAACATTTTTGATGACTTACACCTATACATGGAACACTTTACAAAATGGCAGAAAATCCACTATGGTTAAAATCATCAGTCCTTTAGGCAAATTTGCTCATTTTGAGGACAAGTGTACAATGTCAAATTGGTCAAGAGCTCTGTGCTCCAGAGTTTGCATTTTCCATAGCGCCACCATGAGGCCATTTTGTGCCTTCATGACATGACAGGCACCCAATAACAAATCTGCCAAAAGGATGATTTTTCAAAAGTGGCGAAAAAAACAGAACAAATGCAATAGGGTTCTTGGCCCCCTAATTAAACATGGAACAAATGCAATAGGGTTCTTGGCCCCCTAATTAAACATGGAACAAATGCAATAGGGTTCTTGGCCCCCTTATTAAACATGGAACAAATGCAATAGGGTTCTTGGCCCCCTAATTAAACATGGAACAAATGCAATAGGGTTCTTGGCCCCCT
>JAOYSI010027152.1:0-32423 GCA_025775065.1 Hiodon alosoides
TCTGACAGCGTGGGCCGTGAGGAGAACAATGTCTGACAGCGTGGGCTGTGATGAGAACAGTGTCTGACAGCGTGGGCTGTGAGGAGAACAGTGTCTGACAGCGTGGGCTGTGAGGAGAACAGTGTCTGACAGCGTGGGCTGTGAGGAGAACACTGTCTGACAGAGTGGGCCGTGAGGAGAACACTGTCTGACAGTGTGGGCTGTGAGGAGAACACTGTCTGACAGAGTGGGCCGTGAGGAGAACACTGTCTGACAGTGTGGGCTGTGATGAGAACACTGTCTGACAGCGTGGGCTGTGATGAGAACAGTGTCTGACAGCGTGGGCCGTGAGGAGAACACTGTTTGACAGCGTGGGCCGTGAGGGTATACATTTCAGAAGAAATGAAGGAGCCCAGGAGCTGGATGAGTCTGCTCAGGTATTAGTGACTTGTTTGTGGCTGTATATATTAAAGCAACCCTGCCCCTTCCTCCGGAGGAACACAGGGCTGCATTCAGGGTTTGTTCCACAGAAGAGAGGCTTGTGAAGACAGGTCAGAAACACAGCCCAGCCCAGGCACAGAAACCCTTTTCCTCGGTCCTCACTTGGGCTTAGAATATGAAAAAAAACCTAAAACTGTACCACAGAGACGAGCCAGAGCCGGAGTCATAACAACTGCGATTGTTAAACAATCTGACAGTATACGGGTAACTCCATTCGCTGTCCTTTAATGAGGTGTTCTACAGGAAGGACGGGACGGTGTGCTGTGGAGGCAGCCATGGGAGCTCTTAATGCGGGTTCAAAAGGGAGCAGGTTCCTTCCGCTTTGTCAGATCCAACAAAAGCACCTCTCTGCCTGTGTGAGATGCATCAGTCAAACATGGATAACCAGGGCCAAGCCAGCCCCTATTTGTTGAGACAAACTAGTTTTGTCATGTTTTACCTCACAATGAAGCTCACATGTGCAGTTATTTATTTTTTAATGAACTAAAACGCAAACAACTATTGGACTTGGCAGAGATCAATGGGTGTTTTCCCTTCTAATTTCTCATTGACTTAGTTGATGCTAGTGTTTCATAACCACCAATATTAATTTACACCATGTTTTTTTCAAAATGGAATCATTCCCAAATGTTTTTATAAAAATATGAACAGTCTCCAGAACTCTTTTGGGCAAAATGAATCATTCAGTGTTTGTGTCCACAGCCCATATTTTTGAGGGTGGGGGGGCAGTGGAATCCAGATTTCTAAATAAATAAATAAATAAATAAATAAACATTCCCCTTTAGAGAGATGTACCAACAGTATGTCAACCAGACAAAGGTGGCAACACAAACTGCAGAATAATGCCTATAATATAAGGCAGTGAGTTTTCTACTGATGGAAGATAACTGAACTGGTTACACCTGAATGCAATTCACTTGAAAACTGATGGGCATCATGGACTTCCAAAAAAAAAAAAGCTGATTTTTGTGCCGATTGCTCAGCAGAGATGGTATAGCAGTCTGCGACTCAACATCTACTTTGCACAGGAATTTATAATTTCATTGTACAAAGTTAATTCTGATGCGATTACCAACATCCCTGCTAATTATTCAGTAGTGTCTTTTCAGACATCTAAAGAAATGTTTTAAACAATTCATCTTTTGTTACATTTTTAACTTCTCTAGAGCTGCAACATGAATCGATTTTAAAGAGTGTATGATTGTGTGAATCTACTGCGCCTGGCTTTAGCCAAGATGTTCCAGCGTTTTAAAGTCAAGGATCTTAAAAGAACAACCACAAACTTTAAGACCATTTGAACAGGCATGCTTGGACAGGGAAGGGAGCTGGCTTCCAGTGCGACAGTAGCTGATAGCATCAAACCTTTATCAATTCTGTATGGGCATGGCAACCTATGTTTTGACTTAGGTTAAATCCTTTTCAACAGCTGGGTCCACAGTTCAGTTATTTTTATTCCAGGATATCAAATTACCGATGCCTTCAAAGAACCTGAGAGAATCAAAGCAGGTTCCATATGCAGAGCTGCAGCGTATTTAAGACTTTAAAACAAGGCCATAATCTGCTGCTTATTGGTTCAACAGGAGAAAGAACAAAAATCCATTGACAGTTATATCTTAAATTTATTTCTGACTTGCTACTCCAGATTTTTAAAATTCCTCTCCTGCACTGAAAAGGCTAACCAATGGTTGAGTATGCCATCCAAACTCACTGCCCCCCCCCCCTCCCCACACTTCCTTTCAGATTCGGGCTGGCCTCTGCCAGAGTTCCTCTGTCCCGTCTGGCTCTTCCTGGATGTCCTGTTTTCCACAGCCTCCATCATGCACCTGTGTGCCATCTCCCTGGACCGCTACGTCGCTATCAAGAAACCCATCCAGCACAGTCAGCACAAGTCCAGAGCCAAGGCCATGACCAAAATTGCAGCCGTGTGGCTCATATCCATTGGTAAGAACACAGACCTGAATACAAACTGTGCCTTCGTTCAGACCAAAGGGCATTCGTTTCAATTCATTTCGTCCACAGATGACTAGAAAACAAATAATCTGCAAAATAGACGGCTATTGACAGCTATTGCAGGGCTTTGCAAAGACCTAAAATTACAGAAAAAGGCACCAAGGTGCTTCATGTCACATGGGAGCCCTGGTAAAAATTCAAATTTAGAGTACAATACAAAATATGGGGCACACACAAACCTGTGTGGTCTGTCATACAGGCGGAGACATTTTAAGTGGACCTATAAACCTCTGAGAAATGGTACAGCTAAAGTTTCACTTTCTCAGGCATTAGCCCTGAGTCGGGTCAACGTCAAACAGCACTCGGTTCAAAAATAGAGAGACAACAAGACACCGACAGACCCCAGTTAGATCTGAGGACTGTTCGGTAAATATTAGCGATGGCGCTGATAAGATGAAACAGAAGAGAACAAAAATGACTCAAAATGTTCAAGAAGAATTGGACGAGACCCCAATCACTAAAGCCAAATGACTTTGAACACTGCTTAATACTTTTACAGAATTTAACTTATTGTAAAACTTGAAAGGACCACAGAAAACTATACTATATATACATATGGGCAGAGAGTGTGAGGGCTGTCAGGGATTTGTTCCTAAAAGAAAGATATTGCTTTATAAATGAATGAAACATCAACTGGAAAGTTTAACTGTTGTATGATCTTCATCCTGGAAACAACAAGGTACCTGTGTTATTTATTACAGAGACTTAGCCCCGGGAATTTTTATTCTGTGTAGAAAGGAGAGTGAAGTTTAATATTAGTACTGCTTGTGATTCTAAGCACCAACTTTTTATGGGGTCTCTAATTATAATCAATGGTATTATGTAATTATTTACCTTAATTTTCCTTTCCAAACATTAACTCACCACCGACCCCCATTCATTTGAACTCACTTCATGGGCTAAATGATTCATTCACAATTACGGATTTATTAACATGACATAAATTTTGTCAGATCGGTAAAGGTTTGGCTTGGGATTTGGGACACTGGTGGCAGAATCCTGGCCAGACTTTAAACGCAGGTGCAGATGCGGTGTCTTACGGGACCGGGCATCTCCGACTGGATTCTCCTGCTTTCACTGGGGTTCGACTCTGTCTGTTGTTCTCAGACCAAACAGTTTCGCTGAGCAGAACCAGACAGGGAGTCTATGAGTCAGTTAGCATTTCAGTACTCACAGGCCAAAGCCAGAACTGGAGTCTCAAATAAACCATCCCGATGGATGAACTTCTTTATCACTGTCAGAGACTAACGGTTTGCTTACTGCATCTGAAAGTTTAAATCAGACACTTTCCAGGAGCAATGCTTTATATAATCTTTCTTTAAAAAACATAACGACTCTACCTCTATTGCCTTCAACAATGAAAACATGGAAGTAGGCTGTTTAATGTTTTACATATATAAAACTAAGAAGAAAACACAGACTTAATGTCTATAAAAAATGCTATACAGAAGCCTAGTAAAATCTGACAATAATACGTATGTTTTAGATTACACCCCCAGAAGGTTTAAAATGAATATTAAGCCACAGAGCCCCTTATAATACTGACACAGAGGCAACCTATAATACCTAATACTGGGACTCCTTACGCCTTTTAAAAATTGTGCTGAGTATATATATAAAAAGCCAAAGTTAAGATGATCTCCTCTGTTGTAGGTATTGCCATATCCATTCCCATCAAAGGTCTGAAAAACACCAAGACGACAACCTTCAACAGCCATCACACCTGTCTGCTGAAACCAGACTGTTTCAAAGAATTCATCCTGTTTGGCTCCATGGCAGCGTTCTTTGTTCCACTCACCATCATGATGGTCATCTACCTGCTGACTATTCAAGTGCTGCAGAAGAAAGTCTACTCGCTCAAGTTCAAGTCCGGCCAGCGTTTACGCAGAGCCACGGTCTCCACAGTCTTCCAAAGGGAACTCCCTGCAGGCTGCTGTCCAGAGAAAGTGGCCGTGCTGGATGGTCCAAGAAGGGACAGGGCACCCAGCCGGACTGATCCCATCATGGGCGATGATTTCCCTATCCGCAGGATGTCCACCATCGGCAGGAGGTCAATGCAGAACCTCAGTAATGAGCAACGGGCCTCCAAAGTTTTGGGGATTGTCTTCTTACTCTTTGTGGTGATGTGGTGTCCTTTTTTCATCACTAATGTGATTTCTGTGCTGTGCAAGAGCTGCGATGAAGACTTAGTCGGCAAGCTCATGGAGATCTTTGTGTGGGTGGGCTATGTCTCCTCTGGCATTAACCCCTTGGTCTACACGCTCTTCAACAAGACCTTTCGCCAGGCGTTCACCCGCTACATCACCTGCAACTTCAGTGAGGAGAGGGCTCCCAGGATGCAGCGCAGGAACCTGGGCAGGATTTCCTTCCACTCGTCAGTGGCCGAGAGCTCCAAGCTCTTCATGAGGCACGGAATGGGCTCGGTGGCCTACCAGAGCCCGCTGCGCCTGCGGCACGCACAGATGCAGTCCTCCACCACGGTGCTGTTGGACACCTTGCTGCTCACCGAGAACGAGGACTGCAAACACGAGGAGCAAATCAGCTATTTGTAATTTACCCCCCCGAGTTCTCGTAGGAAACACAGCCGAAATGGGTCTGAAACGCTGCACCGCGTACCATTTGGTGGCTGCCAAATTGCAAAGTTATGTCGCGGTGTGCTAAACCAGCTTGCCTCCTACTCTGGATGAAGTAGAGTTTTAACTTCAGCATGGAAAGTGAGGGAGAATGGGAAAAAAGGATCCGAGGGTGTAAAAGGAAAACTTCCAAGCTTCCGAAGTTGCAGCACACTGGTGCACTGGCAACAAGCAAGTTCAAGCCAGGCAGAATAAGGGCCCTGTTCAATTGTGACTGGATGTTCTTTCACACATTTCAGACAGGACCGAGGAAGGCTGCATAATGAAGTATCTGCATGTACTACAATAGCATAAACAATGAACGCAATTAAGTTTCCATACTAATCCTTGGACGTTCTTCGGGACTGCAACAGGATTAATTATGGGGACTCCCAGCCAATCTCTCTAAGCGTCTTTCTATATGTCCTAATGCAGTCTGAGTCAGATATCTATTTTTTATCAACCTGCAAAGAAAACTAATTTTTATCAATAGTTTCAGTAGTTTTAGAATAATTCCAGTTCTTTCACATACATATAACTGACCACGGACAATTCCAACAATGTTAATGAAAGCAGTCGTTGGGGGTGTATGTGTGTGCATATATGGGTGGGTGCCATTTAAATTCTTACATTTTAAATGATCTTGTTTCAGTTTTAGTCAATTTAACCAAAACCTTGGAGGAAAAATGTTAGACAAAATTCAACTGACTTTTGTAAGTTTAAACCTGCCTTTTTGCAAATATCCCTTGATGCTAATTGGGTGTGCATGCAAATTGATCCAGCCAATCATTCATGAATGTACGTGATGATTTGTTTTATATCCGCTGCCTGCTACGTTACGGCATCACTATTTGTTATGTTTGGTGACAGTGGGGAGGAGGAGAAAACAAACAGTGCCATGAAATTCTTTGCAGATTCCATAATTCCATAAAAAACTTAAAATAGAATAAATGTGTGTCGTAGATTACAACTGCAAACATTATCCAAATGTAGATTATTTTGTTTTTGGCTTCTCTGACAACCATTGTCTGAACTAATGTCCGAATTCATGTACCTTTGATATGGCAACTAAAAAGAGTAACAATGAATTTGATAATGCTGATACATAAAGGTGTCATTATTAGCAGCATCTCTTTTTACTGATATCATATTTTAAAATGAGAACGATATCAATTCAGACCTTTCCGTATCAGTATCACAAATAAGTACACATATCTACATAAAATATATGGTCTGTATTTGATATATTTATATTTCTAGAAATGTGATTATCAAACACATGAATATTTCAGTATGTCTTAAGCTGCAAGGAGTTATAGTCTTCATTAGCAGAATGCCAACATTAATTAAAATGATTCCAATCACTATATTACAATTGACAGTGGCCGAAAGATTATTTGTTGTTCTCTTTTAACTTGATTAGTAGTTATCTATATGCTTTGTATCCTAGGGTTTTAACAGAACGTCACAGATAAACCCAAAGCCAATTCTTCTTACTCTCACATAATAAACCTGCAAACATGTTATGACAGGACAATCCAATAGGTCTGTAATTTGTTTAAAAACTGGTAATTTTTGCATAATTGTACGTGTCTGTGTGTGTGTTTGTGTCCGTGCAAGAATGTTTGCTTCAGATTTCAATCGCGAGTCATTAACATAAACCTTAAGATGGCTTTTTTGATTTGGTTCAGATACCTCAGAAGCTCTGCAGGAAATGTAACTACAGTGAAGAGCTTGTGATGGACCTCAGTTAGGTTGAGATGGGTCAATAATAATTTCCTAGATCAGGTAAGCAACCCTAACCGCAACCACCAAAGAGATGTGTACAACACCCAAACAAAGAAAAAAATCACACACCATAAATGGTGCCAAACAGAATAATAATGGAAAATGGAAACGAGAGGAGTTGGATACGGCAGGGAAACGAGTGGAGTTGGATAAGGCAGGGAAACGAGTGGAGTTGTACATGGCAGGGAAACGAGTGGAGTTGGATACGGCAGGGAAACGAGTGGAGTTGGATACGGCAGGGAAACAAGTGTAGCTGGAAAAGCCCCGTCTTGCCTGTCCTTGTCACATGACCTGGAAGCCCAGTCTGCGAGATGGTCGGAATCCGCGGGGGATGCTCCGAATTTTTGCAGTCCAGGGGGCTCTATAAACACCGGGATGATTTACAGCTATATTACCTTACAGTAAATTGATCATAGGAATATCGCATGGCCTTTTTTGGATTTAAAACGGTCCCCCTGTTCCTGCGCTTGGCCAGGGCATTAGCCCGCACACTGCTATGTTGCCTGGTAGGAATGTGCTTGGAATGACGCGGATGTGTCTTTACCTACAGATAAAGTCGAAAAATGTGAGGATAGCCAGAGGCCACAGGCTTCCAGCACTCAATGGGGGACATTGTGAGGCCACGAAGGGGGGCTCCCTGCAGGCTGCTGTCCAGAGAAAGTGGCCGTGCTGGACGGTCCAAGAAGGGACCAACCACTCGGCGGTTTATTTCGCTAACACGTTATCGTTTGCACATGGCATTGTAGCAAATCATCTTTCCTCCTGACAAACAGACCATGGAAGAGGTTCCACTGCCATTGCCTTGGGCATGCGGTACCCCTGGCTGACACACGGACAACCCAGAAAAGAGCCCGACCCATTGGTCCTGCAATTTAACCTTGTTTCCGGACACATCAGCTTTGTGCATTGCTTAGCGCTGGCAACCAGACAGGGTGAAATCAATACCTTAACATTACCTTAACATTCCCTTCTCCCACGATGCACACAGTCTAATAGATCACTTACTTTGGCTAATGATGGCTTCAGTATGTATATGTATTTACTCGAGTGCAACTAAAATAACCATGAATAAGCCAGGAATGTTTTAGCGCAAAGAAAGATGCTTACTTACGCTAAGTATTCTAAACAGCACATAACAAATCACAGTCGCAATCACCTCAGGAACGCAGCATACCGCGAACGGGACTTCGCAGCAAGCATTCACTAAAGGTGGAGTGCGTTGGGGAAGCGAATCAGATTGCGTGGAGTGAGTGACCAACAGAGAGGGGAGAATTGCACACAAAGACTCTACTAATTACGCAGAGTTTTTCTCTCTCTCTGAGATCGATCATGCCTTTTTCATATTTGTTTCTCCGTTTATCACGTTTCAGCATTTAACACGATTTTAATGTTTGTTTCTTCTTTAAATTGAATTTAAGTTATTTACTCTATCTTTAGAAAGAAGGGGCAAATTTTTACTGGGCAAAATCAAGTAAAGATATTGCTGTTGTTTACAAACAAACATCAATGCATCCCGACATGGGTCTGCTGATAGAAGCTTTGCGTGCTTTTGGCTATGCTGCTTAAACAAAAGTTTATTTAAACATCATTTAATCCCGTGCTAACGGCACTGGCGGAAGGCCTAGAACACACAGAGTGAAGGGAAATCACATGAGAATAGCTAGGTGCTGGAGAGTTCTGCTGCAGTGGGCCAGAGAAATCTCAGGGTGGTGTTCTGTGTGTTAAAATGAACAGAACAGCGTAACAGGACACATGTGAGTCAATGACTGCCCTGGTTGTTGGTTAATTCAAGCCATTTGCAAAGGGCCTTCATTAAACTCTAAAAGTTTAGTGAATTGATGTCTATGTTTACTGGCGACTCTGGCATGTTTCGGCAATTGTGCTGCAATTTCCCTGTTGACATTTAGCACCAATGTGTGGTCGTTTGGGAGGACAAAGGACTTTGCCCCATGAACTTGATTTTCCATGGTGGCAACGTTACACAGGACAAAAACATTTTTTTAAAGTACCGCACAGATCACTACACAACCTGCAGACTAGTTTGACACACTACCATTCGTGTAGTAACGGTAAGCATCAAACTCAATGCAACATTTAAACCTCTGAAAAAATAAATTCAGAAATAATGCTGTACATAGATATTACTATCACCCTTTAACAATAAGATGCACTTACAGATGCAAACATCTGTAAAACATCTGGTTGGGTTCATTCTCACTTACCTGTGCAATATACTTGTTAGAGGATTGCTTTTGTTGGTGAAATTTCATATCTGCTAAAAGTAAACCGAAATGTAAAAATTGACTGTCAACATTGCATGGCCGCAGACTTTGCAGTCCGAGCAGGCACACGTTGATCAGTGACACACACTTCACCAAATCGCACACAGGTGATGTCATGGTCAGTCTGAGCTTAACTCCGAAAGGGTTCTGTGTACACGTCTTTCAGCCTACTGAAGATTAATAATCAACCAGTTCAATACCAGTCGGACCCTGACAAATGCTCTTAGCCAAAACATGTCTCTTCAACAGGTCCCTTTTTTTAACATTTCTGTAGTTATGCCATTTTAAAATAAAAGCTTTTTAACCTCATGCTCACTGGAAGAGTGCCATGGATTTTTAATTGCCTCCAAAAAATAAAGAAATGCCGTGAAATTACAGGCAACAATAATCTTTTTATAATAATAATAATCATATATTTATTTTTTTATCGAATACGAATTGCTTACTGCTTTTGCTATGTGGTCATTCAGCAACCCAAATTCCTGTAAACTATATATGTAAATGTCCGTCAAGTATTTGATGGAACTCTCTATGATACCACTCCCTACTGAACGTGGAAAATCAATTTGCAGAAGATCCAATGACTACAGGAAACAATCGACACTGTTGTTTGTTTTAGGTGTTAAAAACCAGACGAGAACATGATTTGGTGAAATTTATGTGGAGAAACTCTCTTTGAATATATTTGGAAAATATTCCAAAACCGTGGGTGGAATTTGTCCTTCAAATAAACACATGGGGGCAAATTAATCAAACTCGGCACTGCATCTGTCTGGGAGAGCTCAGTGGTATGGTCGCCCTAGTGGCGCCCCTTGGAGGAAGTTTGGCAGTCTGATTGGGGAACCCGAGAAGGTGCACGACTGTACAACGAACACAATAAACCCAACAGACGCAACGGAAGTTCACGTGACATTCACGGTTTTCGTCCGACCTTATCGGTTAATTAGATCACAGTAGTCATTGTTTGAATTACAAATAATCTTCGATAGTGTTTCCAGATGTAAATCAGATGCTAATTTTTTGACATTTCACCGTGTTCTGAGCTTGTAATTGTCAACCACCCCCCCAATTGGCAAACACTGCCACCTGCTGGAACATAAAGAAATAGTCATCTGTGTCTCCACAGAGAAGAATATGTGAATCCTGGTCCTGGTGAGCCAAGGGGTATTGTATTTTGTGACCTTATTTAATTGGCTTTAATTAGGCTGTTAAAGGACACTCAAGGATAGTTGTGGTGAACTGAGCAAACACTGAGATCTTGCTATTGTTTATTTGTGTGGATATCTTGTTGAGCCGCACCCAGGGCAGATCTAAGCACAGAGCACCCGACATGACTGACCACTTACAAGGGACGCAGAGGAGGACTTAATTGAGACCATGTGCCAATCGCTCTGCTGACACAACCTGAGTCTCACTTTTGGCCCTGCCTCTCCAGTCATTGTTGGCATCCTTTAGTTTGGCTGCACTGTTGGTCAATGGTGCACTTACCAGGGCTGTAATGAACTGGCCCCAGAACAGACATGCCTCCATCCTCCTGATTGGCTGATTTAGGGGAGGGGGTCCTTAGCAGGTATGAGGACATTAACTTTAGCGCCTAAAACTCACCCATTTTATGTTGCAACCCAGACTTAGCTGGGAGACACCACCCAATTAAAGCCAAAAAAGACTGCAAGGATTAATTAACAGGAACAGGTTCATTTTAACTCTGAATTTTTAACTCGAACCACTCACTGTGAGAGACTACCCGTTGCTACAACATGGCTCATAACCTCTCTGTTTAGGGAAGACATACTATACAAAAACTGATTTTACCCCCACCACCCCTCAGAGTGACAACGGCTTATCAGAATGTAAAGACTAAACCCACAAAATAATTCTCATTGTTCTTTTAGAGTGACAGGCTTTTCCCGTTTTGATAAATACCAAATGTCCGTGATGAAGGAAAGCCAGGCCGTGTAGATAACACAGAGGTGAAGGAATCTAAATCCATTTGTAAAAACCAGATTTCAAGGCGCTTCACGAGCAGCGATTGTTATTTTTCTCATGTCAAAGCTTTCCATAGACTCAGACCCAATGTGTATGAACACATCCTGCTCTCAGTCATTGTCAATAGAGCAAGATAGCTCAGTTTTGTATTGCACTTTAACCTTAAACTTTAACCCTTTAACTACAGCACTTTCGTACGTCACTCTGGATAAGAGCGTCTGCTAAATGCCAAAAATGTCAAATGTATGGCTATAACTATGACTCACAACAGTACCTGACACCCGTTGTTGGGAGAGCATCAGGAGGTTAATATTAGTTTCAAACACAACGTCATACCTTGGAACAATTTATTTTGATCATCTTTTTGTTCTTGTCTTCCCCTTCATCTTTATCAGCACCAGTGAGAGATGTGAAAAGAGGTTTATACAAATCAATGAATGCTTTTCAGTCCATTTCAAAACTACGACAAAGAGTGTAGATTGCCTAGGCTTTACCCCTGGGGATTATTGTAAATAAGCGTCTAGCTAAGTCCACGGTGACAGCAGCTTCCATCATTGAAGGATGCTGTCGGGCTGCTGTTAACTCAGCCTTAACTTGTTGACAACGAGTTCCCAACAGATGGTGAAATCGCCCCCTCCAGAGTATAGACAAGATACTCTTGATACTCTGATTTATTATATATATATATATATATATATATATATATATATATATAAAATCTCATCCATGCACTCTATAATATAAATTTCATTAACACTATGCCACCCGTGTCAGGAGAAAAGCTCAATCTGATTCTCTATTTATTATTATTATTATTATTTATTATTGCCAAGTAGTAGTTGTGTAGTTGTATTTGCGACAAACGCGGGACACCGATAATACATTTTGTCACAGTAATTCACTGGGTCCATTCAATACTGAGATAGGAAAACCAAGACGCACATAGGACAACATTGCACTTTTTTATTTTTTACAAGGAAGACATCGTGCAAGTTGTTATCATTTTTCTATTTGTTTAAATGTGTTTAATGAGTATTATTAATATTTTTATTTTCTAAAACCGTTTTATACACAGACTTCCCTTGCTTTAGCAGTCACAACTACGTTATGCATTCTCTAAATAGCAATTATAGCTATTCCGTGAACAATACCTCTTGAGGCCGAAATTCGATGATGATGTGTATAAAGTAAGCAGATAACCCTTGTATCAGGATCAAAATAAACTGGGAGACTGCCTTAGGTACTCTGGTGCCAATGAGATATGGTGTACACAAGGCAATGTTATATATATATATATATATATATATACACACACATACATACACAGTGCCCTCCATAAGTATTGGAACAGCGAAGCATTTGTTATTCTTTTTGCTCTATAATCCAAAATGTAGGATTCAAAATCAAACAATTACTATTAAGTTAAAGTATATATTAAGTCTTATCTTCAGAAAAGGAAATGAAATTTATCTGGAGATTGCCAGTCAAGGACTTTTTTTCTTTTTAGCACTGGAAAACTTCCTAGTTGCTATAGTATTATGTTTGCGATCATTGTCTTGCTGTATGATGAATTATCATAATGAGTTTGGAAGCATTTGCTTGCAGACAAGACAGTTCCGTTTGCTTTAGAATGAATTGTGCTGCCCTTGTTAGGATTCACATCATCAGTGAAGACAAGTGAGCCAGTTACAGTGAAAGATTTCTTGTAATTTTCTTGTAAATCTGCCTCATAATGGCTTCCTTGACTTTCAATGGCACCTCTTAAGTCCTCCTGTTGACAGATACCAAAAGCCAACTTCAAAGCCAAACGCAAAGTTCAGAATCAAAACAAGGCTCTCATAAGTCTGCAAAAATGATTTGTCTTGGAACACACCTGACTAACCAGAAATAGCTGTTGAAACAAATGGTCCCATTACTTTTGGTGTCACTAACAGAGGTCAGAGCCAAAACAAGTGAAAAAAAAAAGAAAGTGAAAACTAACAGTGAACAAACTTCACTGTTTCAATACTTATACAGGGCACTGTATATTCAGTCTATTTAGGAAACACAGGTTACTTCCTTACTATAAAAATGTCCTGGTATGTGCAGTGATCGCAACTGATTTCATCAGATTAGATTATAAAATTAAAACTAGTCTCACCAGTTACTATTTAAAAAAACACATGAAGTTGCTTTACGGTGAGCTAGTTCACATTTTGTTTAACCAGGTTCTTCTCGGTAAACTCTTGTCACAAGTTAACCGTATTAGCTGTCCTTGTCCCATATTGGGGATGTATTAGCATTAGGGATTAGGAAATGGTATCATACACCATTTCTACATCGCATCCTTTTGCTTTAAGGATAAATGTGTGCGAGAACTCAATTGACACAGGATGCTGTTGTAAACTTCTCCTCTGTTGTAAACGCTCCTTCTTTCATGTCACTCCCAGATGTATCTGGAAGGTGTGAATTAAGCAATTGGCCCAATTAGGGCGGTGGTTTCCTTGGAGACCCTTTGCCATGGCGGGGTCCATCACTCTCAGCGCCCATCTAACACATTATAGTGCCAAAACCTTGGTGAAACAAAATTTAAATGATATAAAAATGTTAGCTGAGTGCAGTCTGGTCAAATGACCTCGGATGGATACCACTAGGTGGTGCCTGCCAGACACAGTACTTCATTTCAGGGGGATTCCCTCTTCTACACACTCCAGTTGGCCTGAAAAAAACAACAAAACAACAACAACAAAGGAAAATGTACATAAATAGTCCTGGCTCACATGTCTGGTTCTCAGAAACGAGTGGATCCATTCTCTACCTTGATTCCTTTTGTCGGGGGTCCTGCTCGTTCCGTTCCTCTGTCTCTTTTTCGGGGTCCGTGGAAAACACAGTAACCCAGACAGACGGTATCCTCTGGCCACACTACACTCTGCATAACAGTAATAAGATGTAAGTTGTATTTCACCAAGATACAGTATTCATTTGTTTGTTTAATGCAATTAAAAATGCAATATCTGGGCTGTTTTCAATTGAAAGCGTGTCCCTCTCCGGTACTCGGATTTGTTTTGTATTGCATTAATGAAGAATGGACGGCATTTCGAGTCACGTGATTTTATCGCTGACCCGAAAAATAGCCTGGCCCAAATACGTCCACTACAATTAGCTGGAGGGGGGTTTACGTGCATAGAATTACAACGAAGCTAAAACAATCGTCTCATTTACTGGTGGATGGAATTTAAATGAATGTGGGAGTAAGCGAATGTAACACGGGAATATCCAGACCAAAACAAACTCGAACATTTACTCAACCTGATGAAAGACATGACTGAAGGGTTCTGCACACGTGTTTCTTTATGGCCAGAGTTCGGTCCGCTTTTCTAGGCACAAACTGCCCTGTCCAAATAGACTCAGGGGGGTGTTTTCGGAATACTGAACGCAGCAGTTGGTCCAAAAGCGCGACACATTTGTGTATTTCCCCGCATTCTTCCTTCGCGCATACCAACCCCAGCAAAGCCGGTCTGAGAGCGGCTAGTTTGGTGCGGTCTCTCACATCCTTCAGTATCTCCTTAAGGCGAATTGTATTCCCTTTCCCATTAACGAACTCCAGACTAAAAATGAAAATAATCATCCGAGAGTCTATGGTCCGTTTTGTAATCTGCATGTCAGGGATTTCCCTCCGGTTGTTTTCTTTCAACTGCTCTTGTGCTTTTTTACCCTCGCCAGATGGTTTAGTGTTTATTTCTAAATCCTTCAAACTCTCAGATTGGGCTTCTCCGTAACGACAGTCCGAATGTGTATCCGTCTCAAGAGGAATTTGAATGTCAGTTTCCGGTTGATGTTCCTGGCATGCTTCGACGAAATCGAGTTCAGCATTACCATTTTTATTCGGCGAGGCAACGCTTCCACCGTCTACCCGAATTGGGTTGCTGTACACAAGATTGAACACGTCCTCCATGAACTCCTCCAAAACCGCGGAGTGGCTTCCTTCCTCTGCTGTGACATCGCTCACCAGGTGGATTCTTTCCCTGCCCCCGATCTCCTGCAAAATGTTCCGAAACTCTGCCTCAACGGGTGAATGTTCATCTTTCTCGTTCTGTTTCAGAGCAGCCATTTCGAAATTACGTTCTTACTCTTTGTGGCAAGAGCGCACAGACCTGACGTGCGGGACCGAACACTAATGACTAATTAGAGACGAATGTCAGGTAAAACTTAATAATTACATATTTAAAAACTGCAAGGAGATTTTGTAGAGGCGAGCTGAATACTTTCAGCTCCGGGCAGGTTTGAAGTGGAAACCCCGAGGTCAGGTCACCCAGCGTTCAGAGCTAATTGGACAACATTCAAAGAGGCGGGGTTGCCCTTGCTTGGAGTTCCACAAACAATACTCGGACTAAGAGTAAAGTTCATTTTTATATATTATCCACTGACCTAAGAGTTCAGAATTATATTAAAGTAGCGTTTTACTACAGAAGAGGAGTTACACAATCGAATGACACGTCGCGAGTCGGAGTAGGATTTAAACTGAGAAATAATTGTAATGCAATTTCATGTTTATAATTTAAACATTTACAAATGAAATAAAATTTATATATTCATAAATAAGGATTTACAAGCGGGTTTTATATGTTTCATTGATTTCGAGGGAATTTAAGCAACCCCCGTGACTCGGCCATTCTGTGCCTCCTAAACCGAAATCACAAATTTACGAGCAATACAATTCCATTACTTTCTTTTCACTGCCAAACACACACATTGAAAAATCGCCAAACATTTACAGCAGGTAACATTCAATATTAAAAACTCAATCAACAGCCCTTGGTTGGTTTCAGAAAAAAAAAAAGAAAGTCAACCAGGATAGAAAACCACTGTGGTACGCATACAGCACCCCTCCGACCTGAAACTCTTGAGGTAAAACATACCCCGTGACTCTGTTATTCAATGCCCCCTGCCCCTTCCCTGCTCACCGCCAAATGCGATCGGTTTGGAGGAATGAACCGTCGAAATATCTTAAACAACTATAACCGTGGGGTTGACTGGCCTTTACTTTCATTGCCGTTAGTGTATGTTTATAGAAGTGATAATATTCAGTTGGAACATTTCGTCAGGTACGGCGGTAGGAGCACAGCGCTCCCGCTCGGGGATACGTCACTTGTCAACGTGACAACTGTTTGGTCAGTTGCCCGTTCTTCCCAAAGATGTTTCTTTGGTGTTTCTACCTGTCGGACTCAACGGATTGATCGACTGAGCTTGATCGCGGCCATATCGTGCCTCTTCTACAATAGGTGCAATCTTTCAGTTCTGGCGTTTTAAGTAGACATGTGCCGTTTGCCAACGTTTACCTCGTACCACACCTCTGGGTATGACCAGGGGGGCAGTCTTTCGTCCTGCTGGCACGTCAGGAAGCTGATATATCAGTGTGGTATATCAGAGGTGTGTTTGCGCAGTGGGTGACACGTCTCCCTTCACAGAAGCGACAAAGATGCTTCCGTTGTCAGATCTGGGGTATATAAAACTACGTCGAGTTACACCGAGCGGTCACCAGGCTTCCTCGTGTGCCTGCAGAACGAGCGAGTCTACTTAAAATGCTGGTAATTTAGTTTTGCACACTATCCACTCGCTATCAACGCAAAAAAGGATAAAATTCTTCCCAAGCAATTATCGTAATTATTGTATGATTTTGTGATGTAGCATAACCAAAGCATGTAACAATGTAACGTTCTTAACGTCAACATATTGCAGCGGTGATTATTGATGTTTTTTTTTTGTCTATTTTGATAGACCTTCTAATATCTCAGGATATAATAGAGGAAAGGTTACACGGCGTTGGAAAATTTAACTGTGTTCAATGTAGTTTTAAAACTAAACTGTCCGTGTACATAACCGTAATCTGTGGGCATTTACTTGTTTAATCCACGAGGGGGCAGACTGTGATTGTTTCGTATAATGACTCCTACATGTGGAACGCATTCCAAAACTTACTAAAAAGTAGTTTTTTATTTTTATTACAAAGTTATAACACTCATGTGGTCTTGAAGAACAAAATATATACTTTTTATTTTCTCTTTAAAGGACAAGTATTGTTTCTGAGCTGAATTGGCGTTTATGTAAACTATCAACAGCAACCGCCATTTTCTGTGGGTTTCCGAAAACCATGAGTTCTAATCACTAATGTTCATGGTCAAAGTTTAATAATTTTTTTTTTAAACTATACATTTCTAAGGATCGCCCCTCTGACATCCTGATTTTTGCCATGGTAGCCTGCAATTGTTAATGAATAACTAAATAATACAACGCCTTGGTCGTGTGTATTCTGTTTATTTAACATAATTTTTCCTTCAGCCACAATGACTGACTGGTTTGGTTTTTGGATTGCAAGAACCTTCAATGAGAGACAAATGCCTTCCTGTTTACTGTTTAAAGTGCACTCTTTTTTCACACCTGTTCCCCCCCCCCCCCCCCCATTTTCTTTTCTTTATCATATTTGACTTCAAGATCTGTTAAAAAAATTATTATATTTAAAACTTCATATACATTACCTGTATAAACATTTTTCCCACTAAAGCGTAAAGCTAAATATGCACAGCCCTTCTCTTATACAAGGTACTCTGGTGTATGCCTGGTGTCAGCTTCACTGCAAATCAGCAGGTCTCCCTGCCACGAGCGGGCAGAGCTTCTGCATCAGTCCTTACACAGTCAAACACACAAGGAAAACCCTAAATTGATTAAAGGTTCGGGACGTAGCAGATCGCCACGTTGGTATCCCAAACGACACACCGCCCCACATGGTTCTGAGAGATGTGGGGTGCCTGGGAATGGACGGGTTGTCGGACCAATTGCAGACAGGCCTGTTTAATACTTTCACAGCAGTGGTGCAATTCCTGCTATGCCTGGAGAAGATCAGGCAGGAGAAGGCCAACATGCTGCCAGGAGAGCCAAGTTGGTTTGCCTCTCTGATTTAACTTCTGCACGGCGCTGCGTCACCGGGACAAAGTGGCCACAAGGTGGCGCCGGCCGCCCTGTGGCACCACAACCCGCCCAGCCTTCAGTTGCAGGTTTGGCTCCCGCTGTGGCTCCAAGGAGGCTTTCAGAAATGTAAGTAAGCACTACCCGAAATGCGTGTGACCAACAACCATCGATCTGTTTACAAGAAATGTTGGGCCTTGGACAGGTCATTTGATAATGTGGATCAGCTGTCCAGGAAGAATTAAAAGGTTCTGCAGATCTGAGGGAAATACCTTTCCAGGAAGTTTATGCCGTTTCAATTTAAGTGCAAACAACACTATCTTCAACACGATAGAATTGAGAGGATTAGACCTTCCTCGCCTATTGATGGGCCATGTATGTGGCAACAAAGTGGAATGCTGTGTAGTATGCTGGTAAAACAAACACGGGAAAAAATGTGAATATTGAGGTGCTTGGAGAGAACTTGTTGCTGCACTCATAACCTGTTAACACAACTTTAAATGTACCAAAGACCTTGACTTGCTTTTGACTGCTACATTCTTTTCTCTTTTGTTTCCTTCATTTCATAAAACTTTGGATACCTTTATATAAACGTTAACATTTAAGGAAACTGATTTAACTGATTCACTGTTCTCATTATTAATAAATGTATGCATGTAATGTATAGCAATTTTTGCAGTGATACCATTAGGTAAACCGCCCTTCAGAATAACTAAATGGCAATATGTAATTCCTCAGTAAATTTAGTTATCATTTTTAAATGAAGCTTTCTCCTTGGCAGTGACACATCTGGTGGGGTTTGCTTGTCTATTTATTTTAAGTAGCTGTAGGGTTTGAATTAAGGCGACATATTCATGGACAAATATAAATGGAGAAAATGACTTCTGGTGCATGAAACTTATTTTTGTATGTAACATTATAGTTAACTAATAGCAAGAGATTCTTAAAAGCACGCTGGTAAAATAAGCTCTTATGTAGTAAGTCTATGGAATCTGTTTCTGCAAGGCCTTTTCATAAAGGGCTACAGAATCATAAATCATCAGTTTTGCACTGTTGGCCAGAGAATCCAGGCCAAGCAGAGGTATGTGTTAAACTTATTTTTACTTGTCACATAAATATCTCTATTTGCTCTACATCAACAGCTCTGCAACAGCGGTTTTTTAAACGATTAGTTAAAGTACAAACATGTTTTGTGAAAATAAATTGGCAGAACAATTAACTTTAAATTATTTTGAAACTGCCTACTGCGTTCAGTCGAGTATGCTGTTGCTATTGGAAATGGGTTCATTGATAACTGAACGGGTGTATTTAATACTTGTGTGTTATCCCTGACAGTACTCTGAAGAAATTTGCCCTCGTCATCTCTTTGCTGGTTGCTTCTGCCAAAACAACATAATTTTTTTAGTGGCTCCCATTTCCTGTTAGTTTAACTTTCCCGATGTGTTCCCCTCAATATGTTAGTCTCATGAGCTATCAGTAGTGCACTTAAATAGATATACAACCATAGATAATTACAGAGTAAATGTTGTATTGGTAATAGCAAGAATGGCTTCCTGGAACTTGATTTTTTTCACATAGGCAAACAAATCTACTGACCTGTTGGCCTACTGACTGCCAATTACCAGTTTTTTTTTCAGTAGGATACTACTTGTAGGACTACTGTATCATAATACCAAAGTCATCAAATAAATATGTGTTTAATTGTCAGCGGTGCTACCATTTTAAGGCTAAATCCAAGTGACTCAAATACAGCGCAGAACAAACACAATCCAACTCTGAGGAGGAATGGCGTCATAACACTTGATATCAGGAGTGCTTGTAACTATGTAAACAACCAGCTCCATTATTTTCATAAATTTGTCACCTTGTTGCTTTCGTAGTTATGATAGACATTTTAAATGCTGTGTTAGGTGTGTGGTTTGATGCAAAGTTCTACATGCATGCTGTGGGAATGTGCAGACTGTCTCCCTCTTACAGCAGGCTGCCAGCGTTTTTCATGCCTCAGAAATGCAGAGCCGGAATGTGCCAGTCACTTGTGCTTCAGGACCTCAACCCACCCGCATGTGTGGAGAGAGAGACTGCCGAGGTTGAAAATCTTTCTTGTTTGCGTACTCGTTTTGAGCAGTCTGAGATTACTGCACACGACCGCTCTGGGCTCCGTTTTCGTGGACCCATCAGTTCTGCGGGGGCCTGAGTCACACTGATAACAACCTGATTTTCAGAACCTCACGTATCGAGGTGCATGTTAGCTCTTTCTCAATATCGCTTTTCTTACACTAGCTAGACTGTTCTTGTTTGTTCGATAGAACTACAAAATAATATATTCCGTTACTACTGTTTATCAGAAACTTTTTGGACAGGTTTTACTTGTCAAATTTACACACAAACAGATAAACAGGTCATGTAGACACCCCAAATATGTTTTTGACTCAATGGTCCAAAAAAAAAAATAGTTCCCTTTTCTCTGTAGGTTACACAGGCTCTTTATTTTGAAAGCACTTGTGCTTGGATCACCTACAAAACTAAATCAAAGGAGGAAGTTGAAGCTAACAGTGTATGTCTGGACAAATGTCTTCGTTCTGCCTGAAGTGTAGACACCGTGACAAACTTACCAGTGTGGTAAGACATTGACAGTCACTCGCCCAGAATCAGGCAAACCTACCAGAACACGTGAGAGTGAACCGGATAACTGTGGTTTTAGTACGAGTTAAAACAGAAAGCTTTTTTTTTTTACATTAGTTATCAATGCGTAAATCAATGTGTGTTTAGACCGAGCATTAATGCGAGCAGCTTTAACACTAAAAGCTAAAATGTATTTTAAAAATAAAAAAAATATATATTTATTTTTAAAAATATTTATAATTACATAGGCCTATATTAATTATATACAACATATGCAATAAATGTCATAATATACACGACAGAAAATTAATTGTGGTGAAAATTTTAGTGGCAGAGAGATTCACTAAATCGGATTTTTAATTTTTTTTTTATGTTTTCAAAGCTGCCCGTCTCTGAAACCATAAGGAAATGGAAGAAAAAAATTTGACTAATATTGAAAGACACATTTTTTCCTTCATATACCGGATTAATATATAGGCTACAGAGAAAACACTAGATATGAGAGCGGAGCCGTCTATTTGCTGTAATTTGTCTGCTGGTCTGTAGACTATCCGACTGAACTAGCAATAAAATCAAAAAGTTCCACAGTGAAAACAAAAGGTTTCGAGTAGCCATCATTTTTGGGTAAATACTGAAATCACAAGCACTATCCATATTTGCCAGTGGTGATTAATCATCACAGTTATTAATAATGAATTTGAATCCATACATTATTATAATTTCTTTCTATGCAGTCTTAAGAATACACCCCAGGTGTAAAGATTCGAGAACAACACTATCGAGCGTGTTCTCGTTGGTAACAAATGCTTGCTGTTCTTGTGCTCTATTTTAATTGGCTAGGGGAAAAATCCATCCTTCGTTTAATAGGATACTTACATTTGCTTCTGCGCGCATTGACGAGGAGTCACGAAAAACATAAGTTGAAACCAAGGCAGCTACAGGGAGAAGAGCTTTTGTACTGTGTCAGAGCTGGTCGTCTTGACAGGAACTTACGTCGTGAGAAGGTATGCTATTTTAAACGGCCACCCAGTCTTAAAAATGTGATTACTAATTAATACTTAATCACTCCAAATTATATTAACTGTGAACTCAATTGCTTCAGACCAAAACGAAAGGAAGTAGTTTAAATAGCTGATATGTTTTTGGAATAATTCGAAACGAGCAAATTCTTGCAACGAAAACTTACTACTATTATATTAAGTAATTGCTGCAAAATATTGATTGCCTTAACTAATGTACGATAGCTTCCGTGCATGTGACAGTGATATTTAACAGTCTCAATATGCTCAATTGACAATCTTGCAAAAAAAAAAAGTATAAAAATACATTTTACAGTACTTCACATTTATCGTAAGGAAATTTGATTGTAGTGCGGAAGTAGGATACAGCAAAAGTTCTACAGAAATGTGTTTGTCTGCAAAAGTTGTGAGCATATTCTGCCGTGAGTAATAGGTCAATAATTAATACCCCTACGACAGTGCCAGTGCTGGATAAAGTAAATATGTTTTCTATGCCGTTAATGTTGGCGTGAAACTGAAGCGTGTCAAAGGCTGTTTATCGCGTACAGGGCGTTTCATAATGGCAGAGGAAACGGTCGTAAAAAAAACAACAACTCGATAAAGAGTCTGCTAAAATGAATCAAATTCCTGTCCTGTGTTAGGCCAATTACTATATGCTTACTGTCTGTTTGCTAGAGAGTTATTTATTTCACCAGCTGGGTTACCGTGTGCCTAAATGTATTGAATTGTCTCGCTCTTTTCCAAAGATATGACTTTTAAAAGTATAAAGAACTTTACCCTGGAGATGGAAGGCCCAGATGACATGGTGTACAGCAATGGAGAATTGCTGTCTGGACAGGTTGTGCTGGAGCTAAGCCGCAAAACGAAGGTGTGCTCTCTGAAGGTCGAAGGGAGAGGAGTTGCCACTGCCCATTGGCTGGAGAACCACAGCGTTGGAATGAACATGGCCTACAACGACTACACCTCCAAGGAAACCTACTTCAGGAAAAGACAGCACCTCATCAGAGGTCAGTGTCACACAAATGTCCGCCAGGGTCGGTCGTTATCATGAAAGATTAATTAAAATTCTGTTTACTACGTGAGAAAAGCCCAAAACATCAACTGAACTGTGGAAGTGCATATTGTTTATATATTGATTTGCACTATCAGTTGTTAATTTGTAAGGTAGTCCACGCAACACCAGCACATGGCAGTAATTTTACTTACAGTATGGAAAGCTGTCCTTGGGCCCTTAGCCCAGAAAACACTAACTTTGATATAGAGTGACCCAGAACTTCATACAGCTATGTATAAAGTTTATTTCTTAAGTGTCCTTAACTCACAAGGAATATTGGCAGGAAACGAGAGGTGGAAGAATTTAGGTCATCTCTCGGTGTTAAACACATGTTTGAGGTTAATGTTTGACCTAGAAGTCGGTCATGCCTGTTCAACAGCTACATGGTCATTCAGATGTTTTCATCGAGGACTTCAAGTGAAGGGCGTGAGGTTTTGCAATTTGCAGAAACAAATGAAAATAATGGTATAATTGAGCTTTGGGGAAATAATTGGCGGTGATTATTGAAATTTCCTCTAGGAAATATAGCAGATGGCGCTAAAAGATAGCGTCTCGGGCTGTGCAAGATGTGAATGTAGGTGTTGGCTTTGCTTTTAGGTTTACTGAACTAAGTGCAGACAATTGCTTGTGGAACAGAGCTCACGATAGCATGGAGTCTTAAGGAGGAGTTACGTCTTTCCAAGGCCCCCCTGGCCCGGGCCAGCGAGTCTTCGAGGTGTGCTGCATGTGTTAGGACTGCTTGGTGTGTTTTGTTCCAGTTCCTGCTCACAGTAATGACTCTGTTTCCATGTGAGTTTCTATGGGAAATACGTCGGGGCTGTTGACAAAATCAGTGTGAAGCTTGAGGAACCCCTGCTATGGGGGAAAATTTGGAGTTAAGATAAAATATTGATTAACATGCCTGTCTTTTTAAGTCCGCCTGTAGTTTATAAAGCAGCAAGCTGTGTTTTTTATTTATGTATTTTTATTTTTTTAATTGATTTGAGAAATTTACTAATAGGATAACTTTTGTTCCTTCGAACTTGACACTATGCATAGCTCCTTATCTTCTACTTGGAAAAAGATGGTAGTATTAAGGAACTTTAAATGTACTTCCTGCTTTTTACTTGGTCTCAGTGTTTTCCCCTGTGAGAAATGGGTGTTGAACAAAATCGTGTTAGTGTTGAAAGCAATAGAGCTGAAAGCAATTGAAAGTTTTGCTGATGAACAGAAAATTCTGGATGACGAAGTACATTTCCCTAAATGGTGTTTCGTTGAATCCACAAATGCACGGCTGTATAACTACGTGGCCTAATCTAAAGAGTTGCCGGGTCTTGTCTTAAGTGAACCCTTTTACAGCAGCCTTGGAGATTAATGACATGTTGTGCTCCGTGACGTGTTCTGCCTTTAATCGTCTCTCGTTTGGTTCTGCCTTAGTTTGCAGGATGTCTGAGGCCTTGCTTTTGACACAAAACTAATGGTGGGATTCATTTTTCTGTTCACGCCAAGGAAGCAATTTCCTCTTTTGCGCTTTAACTCTTAAGTAGGTCGAGTATCATTTTTCCAAATCAGTTATTTATTTATCCATTTCATTTAGTTTAGGTGCAAACTTTTTTGAAAGCATGGAACCATCAATTATTTTTTATTGTTTTGTCCTCAATTTGGTATTGTCCAATTATTGCTAATGCTTCTCTCCTCACTGCTATGAATCCCGCCACGACATGTGGAAAGGCTGAGAAACTATTCTCATCCCACTCGAGTTGCCTACGAGCCACCCATATCTTTTCACACTTTGCCGACCACACCCCCTGCATGAGAGGTTGATCATTCTTTAAAAGAGCTCTAGTGGACTACACCTTGGAAATGTAGAACCTGACATCCAAAACTGATGTAATGGCTCCTGAAAAACGTAATATCAAAATTAGTGGTATTTTGCTTTCATTGCAGACAACGGTGATGTAACCATACTGCTGGCCGGAAGGCATGAATTCCCGTTTAGTTTTCAGTTGCCTGAAGAGTAAGTAGCCAGTATCGTGAAAGTATCTTCTTTTTTTTTTGAAAGCGTTAAATAAGCGTAAGCGAAATGGTGGATAAACGTATTGCATGTAGAGCTTGGTTTAACGCCTTTTTTGAATGCAAATGACTAGTTAGGAGCGGTACCATAGAGTTCCGGTGGTTAAGACGTGCAGACCCAGTTACGCACTCCTTGGTTTCAGCCGAAGATTGGTGACTTCCTTCGAAGGGAAGCATGGCAGCGTGCGCTACTGGGTGAAGGTGAAGCTCCACCGGCCGTGGGCCACAGTGAAGAAGATCAAGAAGGAGTTCACCATCATCGAGCCCATTGACATCAACACACCGCCCCTACTGGTACGGAGTGGAATTTCTGCAGTGCGCCCCGTGTTGTGTAGTGTTTCCGTGGGTTGTGTAGTGTTTCCGTGGGTTCGGTGCTGAAGGAGAGCTCCGTTCTCACTGGAGGGATGGGAAATGCGCTTTAAAAAAAAATCTTGTGAATCAAAGCTCGGGGTTCGGCTTTGAATTAATCGGACCTAAATAAAGGGTGCTTATTTAGGGGCTCCTCTTCGTTCAGATGTTATCTGCGTATCTGTTCATCAAGCATGCCTTTTTTTTTTTATCCGTTTCAGGCTCCACAGGCCAGCTCAGAAGATAGAGTGGTGCGGACGTGGTACCGCAATTATGGGCAGGTGTCAGTGACTGCGAAGATCGACCGCAAGGGCTACACACCAGGTAGGAGGAAGTGATGAGATGTTCTCCACTCGATGTTCTCCACTTGCGTTTGTGAGTGATCAAACCGCCCCACCGCTTTTGTGACGGGCCTTTCCGTCTCTCCGCCCTCCTGCAGGCGAGGTGATCCCTGTCTTTGCCGAGTTTGACAACGCCACCTCCTGCTCCTTGGTGCCCAAGGCCCATCTCACCCAGATCCAGACCTTCATCGCCAGGGGCACCATGAAGCAGAAGTGCCTGGTAGTAGCGACCCTGTGTGGCGACATCGTGGCCCCCCACTGCAGGGAGAACTGGGTTGGTCGTATCATCAAGATCCCTCCCGTAGGCCCATCTATACTGTACTGCCGCATCATCAAAGTGGAGTATGTGCTAAGGGTGGGTCCTTCTTCTTCCTTTCAGGGACAATCGGACTGTGGGAAACCCCTGGATTGTATCAGCCAAATTGGCGAAAGTGTGCCTTTCATGCTAAAGATGGTGGTGTGTTGGCATTTGCTCTTGTCGTCAGGTGTGTGTGGACGTGCCGGGGTCATCCAAGCTGTCCCTGGAGTTGCCCCTGGTCATGGGCACCATTCCCCTGCATCCCAGCGGCAGCCGGACCTCCAGCGTCCGCAGCCAGCGCGGCTTTAACCGAGACTGGGGTTGGCCGTGCACAGCCAGTCGGCCTGAGGGTGAGTGCCATTGATGAGTTTCTGCCTCCAGGGGGATTGCCTCTGATTCGAGGGCATACCAAGTGCGCCAGGGTTGAAGAATGTCCGGTTCGGGAAGATGTCGAAGACGTCTGACGTTTTGCCAAACATCTGCTACTCGTAGCTCCTCCGGATTACAGCAGTATCGTTTCGGATGAGTATGCGGACCGAAATGTGACTCAGCCTCTGGAAGACTTCTGTGGGACGCTGGAGGTCCCCACGTTATCCCCATATTATCTCCAGGAGTTCCGCTTTCGACCCCCTCCAATCTACAGTGAGGTGATGATGACCAGGGCGCCAAGACCGCGCTGTTACTCAAAATACTTCCTTGAACATCATTTAAAGCCTTACTCCGGTAACCGCATGTGTGACAGCTTTCAGTTTAGACGAGCAGGATGTGAGTTCAGGATGATCTTGGTTGCATGGTGGTGAATCTTATAGATTGGTTTTCATGAAGTTCTATTTGTTTTATGCCCTAGGTGGACCCCAACCCCCAGCCTTCCAACGTCAGGCCTCGTTGCATGACTTGTTGAATAACCTATCTAAGTGGCAAGTGATTGCCTTTCTAAAACGGGAACAAGGATTTGTTTTGAAACCCTGGGTTTCTCTCAGAAACTGGAGTTGTCTGCCAGGGTGGTTGCCTGTGAAAGGAGAAAAAGGAGTATCACAGATGGAAGAGAGAGACTGAAGATCCCTACACAACCAGGTTGTTGTTGGGGAAAAAAAAACCTTTTTGAATGGATGAAGGACTAGAAATGTGGAAGTTAAATTCCTCAAGTCCTGTCTTCCACATCGATGTGGGATCGGAATAGGTCTAAATCGCTGACACGGTGGCTTTACAAGGGTGAAAGTGTTTTTGAGAAGCCAGAATTTCATCAGCGATCACTGCCAGGTTCGGTGGCAAAATGAAATAAGCCAACTTTTATCCAGAGTTTGAAACAAACTTTTAATAGTCCTTCCACTTTGTCTTTTGTTGCAGGGCTATTAATGCTATAAAAAGTTGCAGTAATAAATGGGACACGCACCTCAGAGCTTGAGGGATAAACGAGAATGTATAAGGCATTGGGTTAGTCCTTTTTAATGTCTTTCATGTGCCTACATTTCCATGTGAATCAAAAGATCACTTATTCCTGTGATTGTAATAAATGTTACTACAGAAATGGTAATGGTAAGAGAATTTTGGACAGCATCACGTCTTAAACAGAGTGTATCTATGATGCATATGCTGGTTCCTTGTACATACCTGTTGTCAGTTTTTCTAAAGAGATTTTTATTAAAGACATTAGAACTTATTTTAGTGTTTTGTTTTTATTATGGGTACATCTTGAACGGTGAAACGAAGCGTTCCAAATGCACTGTACATCGTTAAACACTAAATGATGTTCTTCAACTCTAGAATATTTACTACATATTCAATATACAAATCTGTATTAAGGAGTTGGGTCTCCATAGCAGCTCTGATCCCGCTTGGAATATTGTCGTACACGTTTTTAACTGTTTCTAGTGCGACATTGGGTTTTATGTATCTCAATGTTAAATCAGGCTTGGTCGTACTAGAGTTTAATACAGGGCTTAATCACTTTTGTGAACTTCTGGGCTCGTACCTAGTTCCAGAGTGGGCCTTTTGAGATGAATAAACACAAAGATAACAACCCTTTATGAGTGGATATTTTTAGTCTTTTAATTGCAGTACCATGGTAGCGAGAAAGGGTCATTGACATCAAGCCTGACGAGTAAATAAAAGGAAATGGGGTTGGGGGGCTGCTGTAAACAGGCATTTCATTGGCTGTCAACATGATTGAGACAAGGACTGGAGTGGACTTGAAAAACATTGTGTGTGAAGAAAGGCACGTGATCGGTAAAACATCGTTGAAGTCCCTGATATTGAATGACGTATTGTTTCTGTATCCAGATTCCGCAGTGGTAAGCTTTGCTCAGTGGTGGAAACCGTAGGTATAGTAAAGGTACAGTACAGCGGTTTCCCTAAGACCAATGTTCCAATTCGTAAGACTTCAGCCTAAACATTCCTGAAGATGTCACTATTGAACTTTGGTTTTTGGATTAATGGATAGATAAATAGATAGAGCCAATAAACATTAAACAAACTACACAGCTCAATAACACATGCTATTAAGCACAAATAAGACCTTTATAACTATTCTTTAGACCTGTTGCTGGAGAAGACCATGTACTTAATGAAACTAAATAAGATGCTGGTACATTTATTTAAGAGCATAATACATATTTATGTACAATCTTAATGTTTATTCAGAGGCTAAAGTTCATCTTAAAAGTTCCTTGTGAGTTTATTAGCATTCTTAACCCAACAGGGCTAGCCTATAGCTAACGCTTACATTTCAAATGCAATTAGCGCCTATACGTTATTTTTTAGTTTTGGCAAACACGTGGTAATTTCTCCAAGGTGTACGGTCCGATCTAGAGTATAATTTAAATTGCTGACAATAAATCAAAATCTCATTTATCAGGAAGACACAAAGCGGCTAACAATATTTGGTAAATGCGCGGACAGAAACGTGCATTAAATCTACCATTTGGTTCTGTTTTTTTCCCTCAACCAGTTTTGAGTTATGATGTAATAACAATAATGTTCACTTAGGGATCTCAGCGGCCGCTTATCGGCTAAGCTGTTTATTTAGCTCTTTATCCTTAAATATATCCTTTCAGTTTTCTATCAAGGAACTTCATTGATTTTTGATACATTTATATGTGCTTTTTGAGAGTTCAGTTATCTAAAACATATATTTGTTGAATTGCACCTGCAGGAGACAACAGCTGCATGTAGTTAAAAATCTATTACTCCACTCTGTACAGCTGTTATTTAATTGGAGAATCTTACAAAATACACAAGCGTCCCTGGGTAGGCTCGAACCACACACCTTTCGGATAATAGCCGAACGCGCTAAACAATTTCCACAGAGACCAAGTACCCCCTATTTCCTCTCGCCAGTTTCCCGACACCATATGGTTAGAATCTTCCTAAATATAAACAATATTATAGATACATTTTTGGATGTATTTCATTTCGTGTTGTAACTGGAGTCGTAACGTTAACCAATAGAATCTACTCTTACACAGATGGAACGAAATCAATGACGTCAGCCGGCCGTACCTCTTAAACTACTTTCTGATATGATTGGGGTAGGAACAGGAAATGCTGTGAGCGTGGAAAATGTAAGTTTTTGTCTTCTCTTCAGTTCGTGAACCTGATTGATGTACATATTTTCGTGTAACTTATATTCGAACGACTTTGGCAATATATAACAAATTAAATTTTCTCATCTGTCGGTCAGCAAGAGTACCAACTAGCTTCGAGATTTTTAAGCTAGCTAATTATCGCTGTTGAACTTGGAAATAACTCGTTATACGTACGTGACATTTTATATTAATCATTCAGGATTGTATCATATCGTTAATTTGTGTAGTTGTTTTGTGATTTCAATTAACCCTGGAATGGTTCGAATTAATGCTGCAGTCCTTTAAACCGGCTATGTTGATAGGAGGTGACGTTAATGGGAATGGTATGTGCTCTGCTTTTAGTGGAGTCGAGTCGAAACCGTAAAGGAAAAGGCGAAGTTGGTTCGAGTTCGTTGCAGCCACATTTCATTGAGTAGGTTAAACCGTCGGCACCTTCGTTGAATTTTTGCAGACTGTCGAGAAATTAGACCAATAATTATGTTGGCAAAATGATGACGTACATTTGAGTGATTTTAAAATGAATTTTTTGAAGAAGGAAAAATCCATTTAGGGGTTTCGTATTGAAAACATTCAGCTTTTAATCGAGAGTAAATGAATCTCTCCCTCTCTGCGTTTCTTTTAAGTCGCTTAACGTTGGTGGCTTGGGGGACCTTTCAACGATAGGTTTGAGAAATTCCTGTCGGGAGACGATGGCTGGGTTTAGGCAAGAGAATGTCGAGGTCTACTATGACATGGGTGAAGAGCTTGGAAGGTAAGATAAATAAGAACCGTCACCATGTGCTGTGCGCTTTAGACGACATCCACACTTTTGGAGTATTAAGAACATTGGTTGGATTCGAAATAACGGAAGAATTCAGACATTCCAGACAACATTCCTTTTGAACGTTGTTAGCGGTAACATCAGATATAGTTCATTTGATCTTTTTATCGAATGCGATCAGCCGGTTCTCGGTTTTAATTTGGTCCCCTTAGTAGTTGTTTATTGCATCTAACCATTTTTATATGCATAGATGTCAAGCCCAATATCTGTTGTTTTTCTAAAACATGGTTTGACTTAAAAACTATTTTAAATGACTATTCAGCCTTTTTATTAGTGAGTTTGACCAATTTGCATCACGACTTATTATGCAAGACATGTCTGCTACACCAGCGTTTGTTGATCAAATAATGTTGGTAGGAAAACTGAGTCATCCACTGGCATTTAGTCATAGCTTTTACTCCCTTTATATGGAAGTACTGCTTTCAGCGCTAACTTGTAGCATGACCTCACCACTTCGCAATGAATTTTTTTGTGTGCCCATTACCTGTGTCTTGGTGAAGTCCTACAGCTCAAAACAAAAACAAATTGAACTAGTATTTATGAAGTAACGTCATGATGGCAAAATGAATAATCTTTGGGGTATGTTTTTTCTTATCTTGCTCCTGCTATTTGGCAAGCACTGCCATCATTATGAGTAATTATTAAACCACATGTCTACATGTTAAAATAAATTTCCCCTCACTGTGTAACTCCAATGTGCCGTTATCTCACCCGTTGCCTGGTTTTGTCCATTGTAAATGACCTCCTCCCTCAGCGGGCAGTTTGCCATTGTGAGGAAATGCCGAGAGAAGAGAACTGGTTCCGAGTACGCCGCAAAGTTCATCAAGAAGCGACGGCTGTCCTCCAGCCGAAGGGGTGTGAGCCGCGAGGAGATCGAGAGGGAGGTGAACATCCTGCGCGAAATCCAGCACACCAACATAATCACACTCCACGACATCTTTGAAAACAAGACGGACGTCATCCTGATCCTGGAACTGGTCTCCGGGGGAGAGCTCTTTGACTTCCTGGCCGAAAAGGAGTCCCTGACGGAGGAGGAAGCCACTCAGTTCCTCAAGCAAATCCTGGATGGCGTCGACTACCTTCATTCCAAACGTATTGCTCACTTTGACCTCAAGGTGAGTTGGAGGAGCTGGAGATTTTAAGGGACGGTGTAATGATATCCTTCACGGTGCGTCTTTCGTCTGTGCTGGATAATCATATTTTCAGACAGGAAAATGTTAATATCTGCAGAATTTTATTTATATTTTTTCCCCCCTTTTGGTGGGCAGAAGAGAAGCTTTAGATCTTTGCATCTCTTCGGTTCTGTCCTGTTAGGAATTGTTAGGCATTTCAAGAAAACAACTTTTTGTTGTAGCCTGAAAATATCATGCTGCTGGATAAGAATGTTCCAAACCCCAGGATCAAGCTGATCGACTTTGGGATCGCCCATCAGATCAAAGCAGGGAATGAGTTTAAGAACATCTTCGGGACCCCAGAGTTTGTTGGTGCGACATTTTTATTAATTTCTTTTCTAATTTTAAAAGGGTTTCAATGCGCTTTCCTGATGGAAACCATACCTGCTTTAAGTAAAGATTCAGATGATTTAATTATAATGTTTTAACAGCTCCAGAAATAGTCAACTATGAGCCTCTTGGCCTGGAAGCAGACATGTGGTGAGTAATGCACATGTGAAGATTGATAGAAAAATATAATTTGACATAGCTCATCCTGTAGCTCAATATAATCCAATTAAAAAGGCTGAAAATAACAATTGGTCTAAGAAGGCACCATTTAGGCTGTATTATGTAAGGTTTTAAACCATGTTCAGAAAATGGATGTTTTTCATTTTATTTAGGCACCGTTTTATTAAGAGTTGGGGATTAGTTAATCCTAACTCTTATTTTCACAATTTTGTTAGGCCTACGTTTCATAAACCTTGTAGTGATCACATTTTTTTCTTTTTCAGGAGCATTGGTGTGATCACCTACATATTGTAAGTGTAATTTTCCACAAACAGTAAATCATTACTATTCTTTCTGCAATATTAATAAGTACCTCTACATACCATAACAGTACCTAAATATACCCTTAGATACCGTTGCATACCCTAACAGTACCTAAACATACCCTAACATGCCTCGACAACACTACTGTTGCTTCATTTGCTATCAAACTGCTGTATTAAGTTTGAATACGGGGGTGGGGG
>JAOYSI010027163.1:9854-26254 GCA_025775065.1 Hiodon alosoides
TCCCTCATTCAAGAGAATGTTATCAGCGTAGTAATCCCTCATTCAAGAGAATGTTATCAGCGTAGTAATCCCTTATTAAAAAGAATGTTATCAGTGTAGTAATCCCTCATTCTAGAGAATGTTATCAGCGTACTAATCCCTTATTCTGGAAAATGTTATCAGCATATGAATCCCTTATTCAAGAGAATGTTATCAGCATTGTAATCCCTCATTCAAGAGAATGTTATCAGCGTAGTAATCCCTCATTCAAGAGAATGTTATCAGCGTAGTAATCCCTTATTCTGGAGAATGTTATCAGCATATGAATCCCTTATTTAAGAGAATGTTATCAGCATTGTAATCCCTTATTCAAGAGAATGTTATCAGCGTAATAATCCCTTATTCAAGAGAATGTTATCAGCGTAGTAATCCCTTATTCTAGAGAATGTTATCAGCGTAATAATCCCTTATTCAAGAGAATGTTATCAGCGCAATAATCCCTTATTCTAGAGAATGTTATCAGCATATTAATCCCTTATTCAAGAGAATGATATCAGCGTAATAATCCCTTATTCTAGAGAATGTTATCAGCATATTATCCCTTATTTAAGATAATGTTATCAGCATTTTCCGCTGCAGTGCAAATGCAACCAATGAAAAGTCATACACATTATATTACTATACATAGTTCTGACTTTTTTATCTGTCAAGCGAGGAGGATTCTAGGATGGGCTTGTTTATTCTTTGGACGGATCGAATGACAGTGGGGCACACTGCCCAGAGACACGTCCCAGAAGGAACCCTCTAGGGTCACTTCCAAGGCCAGCACTGCATCTGCACACCTGAGTAGACCACACTCACACACTCAAGTGCGTGTAATTGGAGAGACTGTCTCTGTCATCTGTCTAGAGGGGTTATAATGTTTAGACTGAGTTTTTGGTGAAAACGCTTGGTGGCTTTTTATTGTTGAGTTATTATTATAAAGTTTTGAAAACAGAAAAGAAAGTTGGATTTTCTTTTTGCTTCGCTTTTTTTTTAAGAAGGAAAAAATTATTAATGTTTTGTTTGAGGAAAATTTTTCAGTTGTGTTTAATCTGAGATAATATAAATAAATAAAAACACACAAACTGGCCATTCGTCTGCCTGCTCTCAGACCAGGCTCGTCCCGGCGTGCGGCAGACAATTCCTGTAAAGAATGGTTCATGTCTAAGCTGCCATCTTTGTTGCTTGTGTTTGGAAGATGGAATTTGAAGCATTGAAAATGGTTGTGAAAATTATTATAATTTTTTTTTAATATTAAGAGATTTGTTTAAATACTCTATTGGTTGAAGGCAATTTGTTTTTCAACCTACAGAAAAAAAATCCAAGTTTAGGTTTCTGTGTTGTCTGAGCAATATTAGTCTCTGTGTTGGAAGTGATATCTTTCAGCTTGGATAAAACATAAGTTCAGGGATTGTGACTGATTTATTTGCTATGCTTTCAGTAGCAGAAAATTACCTCAAGCTGTACTGCACTGCTCTCAATTTTGGGATTTCACAGATAGTTGACTAATTTAAACTAAATTAATTTCTGGAGTGAATCGTTGTATTTCTATTACATATTGGCACACTACTTATGTCGGTAAAGTAGGTGGGGTGTGTTTCAATATTATTTAGTAAAAAACAGAAAACTGTATTTGAATTAAGTAACCATGTCTTAGGTCAGAGTGCAATGGGGTTATAATGCGAGTTTTATAGGTGCCAATACCACATATTTAGCTTTAAAGTGATTGAGCATGCCATTATATCACTGCCCAGACAATATAAATGTTTCCATCTGTTTACATAAGACTTTTACTGTTTTTCATATGACATTCATGCGAAGAAGTACAGTTCCCAGCAAATAATTAGCCTGGTGTTTTTTTTTAAATTTTTTTTGAATAAACAGTTTAGCCTAGCATGCAGTTATGCAGACAGTGTCATCAGGTCTGAAGTATCAGCGTCACATTTTGTTATGGATTTCTGAATTCTCTGACATCTAAAATAAAATAAAATAAAAAAAAATTGGCTGAGTTATTATAAGACCTGCTTGAAGGGATCAATTTTAATAAAAGCTTTAATGAAGAGAGACGGTAGTGTTAATCAAGTCATGGTTCAGGCAATCATCCAAACTCAGGGGAAAAGGTCAGTGAGGAAGGTAAAACAGCCAATATTATTTTAGTCTTTGCTTTTTAGCAAAGACTTTAACAAATTTGGTCATGGTTTGGTAAATGTTCTTATAGGTCATGTCCGATTGATAAACAAAACAGCAATGTATCGTTAATATTGTAACGCAATTTTGGTTGGAACTTAAGACAACGCTTCCTCCAGTGATGTTTTTACGTGTCATGAAAAAAGTGTTGAATTGGCTTAAATAGAATGCTGAAATGACATTTGTTGCAGTGGCTTTCCCCAGCCATCTGTGTATATTGATATTTTCCTTTCAAAGACTGTTTTCTGACTTATGTTTCGGTTGTATTTGAAGTGCTCAGAATTTCATTTTTTCCTGGACAATATAAAGGTCGCACAAGCAGCAGAGGTCTATTTGATAAGGTACCAGCCAGATCATGAGGTACTGAAAATATCCCTGTGTTGCAAGGTAAATCAATATACTGCTTTGTTATTTGGATGTCAATATCCATCGTTTCCACTGCCACGCCTGTGTCTAAAACAGAACATCTCAGGATTGATGTCCAAAGGGATACATTATGAATATTTTGAGGGTGGCTTGCCGTTTTCATTCCTCATTCATTTAAATAAATAAGTAAAACTAAATCCTATTTTAATGTTTTTTTTTTTTTGTTCCTCCAGAAGGTTGTAACTCTAAAAAGCAGTGATTAAACATTTAGAGACCCTAAAATATTTATACGGATCAATCTCATCCGCGGACAAAGAAATTAAACGCCGAGAACTGCAAAAGGTGGCGGGTTTTGGTTTTGTCGATAGACCTATATGAGATCACTAGCCTCGCTGGTGTGCTGCAGTGTATTTTGTTCAATTTGCAGGACATACATTAAACTGTATTGCACAGTAATCTTGTAATACAAAAATTTCTGGGTTGATCCACCCCCAGTGTTCTGACAAGACCACTACCGTCAGGATTCTGGACGATCTTAAATTTTTATGGGTTTTTAATTTTATTTTTGTCTCGATTATTTATAAGTCGGCTTCGTTCTTGTAACCACAGAAGATGAAGGCCAAAGGCATGGCCTTGTCTTTTGTTTTCTTATGTTTTTTTTTTATCCTGTCTTGTTTTTACTAATGACGTTTATTTTTATTTTTATTTTTTAAATCCTCGCATTAAGTATTCTAAATTTAATTATGAATAGCCAGAAGTTTTCGCAAACATAGCTTTTGTGGCTAAACCCTTGTTGGTGCATTTGTTTTGAAATTTCTCATTCTGTTAGCTTTTATTCAAGATTAGCAATGTGCTTTTCACCTACTTCATTTTGTCTACTGTGTTTGTTCTGTTGTTTTTCTTAAGCAGTCTAGATGTACTCAGTTATTAAAATTAAAACGACTTTAATAGATCTGAAATGTTGCAGTCACAAGTGTAGTTATGTTTCAAATACAACCTTCTCTGCACTTTTTTTTTCTCTATGCAATGTTTTGTTTGTTTTTTTTACTTTAAACTTTACCTTTTAATGTTTTATATGCCATATGCGGTTTTTGTTTTCTTTTTATAAGTACACATTGATTCAGGACGTCGCTATAGAACGGCAGAACAATATTCAAAGGCTTGTAAAGTGAAGCCGCCCGTGCTCATGCTGGCCTAACTTGATTAGAGTGTGCTCCCTTGTGAGATCATGCGTGGGAGAGGGGGGAGAGAGGAGAGAGGAGAGAGGAGAGAGAGGGGAGAGAGGAGAGAGGGGAGAGAGGAGAGAGAGGAGAGAGGGGGAGAGAGAAGAGAGAGGAGAAGAGAGAGGGAGAGGAGAGAGAGGAGAGGAGAGGAGAGAGGGGGAGAGAGAAGAGAGGAGGAGAGAGAGGAGAGGAGAGAGGGGAGAGGAGAGGAGAGAGGGAGAGGAGAGAGAGGAGAGGAGAGGAGAGGAGAGAGGGGGAGAGAGAAGAGAGGAGAAGAGAGAGGGGAGAGGAGAGGAGAGAGGGAGAGGAGAGAGAGGAGGGGGGAAAGGAGAGGGGAGAGGAGAGAGGGAGACGAGAGAGGGCAGAGGAGAGAGGAGAAGAGAGAGGGGGAGAGAGGAGAGAGGGGAAAGGAGAGAGGAGAGGAGGGAGAGAGGAGAGAGGGCAGAGGAGAGCACACAGAGAGAGCAGAGGCCCAGGGAGACTTGGTTAACTCAAAGACCCTTTTCATCTCTCCGCCCCGCCCCATTCAGCTGATCAGCGGGGGGTCAATCGTCAGCGCCGAGGCAGTATGGGATCACGTCACCATGGCCGACCGGGAGCTGGCATTTAAGGCGGGGGACGTCATCAAGGTCCTTGACGCCTCCAACAAGGACTGGTGGTGGGGGCAAATCGACGAGGAGGAAGGCTGGTTTCCCGCCAGCTTCGTGAGGGTGAGTCTGGCTTTTAAAATATTTCCTTTCCCTTCATCCAACAACTTCATATCGCTGCATCCAAAAAAGGGATATTTTACAGTGCCATTACGCATCCCCATGGATAGGTTTCACCAATCGGGATTGGTCCCTGCACGTGTGCGTGATCAGGACTTTGTGTTTCAGATCTTTTTAAACCCAGGAAAGACCACGTTAAGCTATTGCTGAAGATCCATTACAGAAAATCCGATAGAAATGACTCCATCTCTGTGGCTATGCTAGACCGTGGTCTGTAGTGGATGAGCGCTATGTAATCTTACCTGAAGAGCAATTTTTTTTGTGTGTTGTAAACATGACATAAGAAAACTGAAAAGTAGCTTCAGTTTTCACGCTTTTAAAATTTTTTTTATTTTGTATTTGTTTGGGCGGGGGTGGGGCAGGATCACTTTTCCATCTTCATTCATATACTAGTCATATATCATGGTAGATTCTGTACTGGAATCAGTGAACTTTTGTTGTTCTTTTCCAAGGTTGAATCCCACCCTCCTCAACCTCAAACAAAACAAGTTTTCTATATCAACCCTATAGCTACTCCAAGGTTCCAAAACACAGCATCAAAGGTGCGTTTTTTTTTTGCCCATAAATCATCGAGTATACTCAAGTTAGTGAAAGAAATCGTTTAACGAGCATCCCACCATATATGGTTTCCACTTGCTTCTCCATAACCATAGCCATTTATCATAAAGAAAACAAAATTATACATTTAGAGAATTGATAATCGATTGCATATGTCCGTTTTTGGAGGCGATTTCTCCTTCCTACCTCACGTTTTTTTAAATTTTTTTATGCATGGCTGTTTTGTTTTAATTTCCCATTTTCAGCCATTACCTGTTGCCTAATTAATAGTAAAGTGAGTGCACTAAATACCATACTTATAAATATGGTAAAACGTGTATAATTATTTATAACTTAAGTTAGCTCAGTCTCAGGTTATTTGACTTGTTATATCCAGAAGCTGATGGCAATTATTCAATAACCATTGCTTTTTCTTTCCATTCAGTTTTTTCCCCACAATTGTTGTAAACGTTGACTCATTTCTTGTATGCCGATTTTTCGCTTTTTTATGTCTGTAAACATTCATTTATGTTGGAGTTATTCAAAACCCCCTCCAGCGCTTTTCTTAGCATGTGCAGATTCCAGCTCAAACGCTTTGTATTGAGTCAGAACGGTTCTAATCTGGAGATGTTTCTTTTAAGCTATCGCTTACTATGGGTTTGCTCTTGACTGTCGGTGAACAGCAAGCACTGTTGTCTGTAGGTTAGCGGTAGTTTGTTAGTTTGTTAAATGGTAACAGTAGTAAGTCCTATGGGTTGTATGAACCACCGAGGGCTTTCTCGTTTCCCTGTGGTTTCTGGGATTTTTTTTACCAGTAGCAGAGACGAAATCAGTTCAAAAATGGGGAGAGAACCATATAATAATAATTAAAAAGATTCAAAAAGATTATCAAATTTTTAGTTCAGGGATAAAGTACATTTTGAAAGAAGCAGTCTTTTTTTAAACATGCTGAAGATGCAGAAACGACTTTGGAGTAAACAATCATTCACATTCCGACAGCTTTGTCCCTGATTCTTCGAGGCCAAGCAGACAATTGCCGAAGAATTCTTTGACAGGGTTCGACCCTCAACCGGAACAGCCCGTGGCTTGTGTCCCACACGCACTGACATTAGCAATACAAACAGAACATTTATACATATTATTTCATCTTTAAACATTGTTAAACATGGAACATTTCTGCTGGTGGGGCGCATGGTGAGTTTACATTGTCTGACAAAACACAGATTGTGGCTGTTATGTTACCATTTACCATTGTTATGTTACCATACAGAAGAAGTGAATACAAATAGATAATACCTGGCAAACCCCTTCTAAATGAAGGATAACTGAAAAAAAAAAAAAAAAAAACTTTGATCGAGTTAAATTTAAGAGTTTCCAATTACAGCTAAACTTTGTCATGAATGAGTTTGCTTCTTGGTGCAAATTTGTTGCCAGGTCATTACCCTGTGTTTTCCATCTTAACAGCATATAGTACGTTCAGTGCTTGCAGTGCCAAGTGATGGAAGTAGTGTTAGTTATGGTGTCGGACTGGTAATCAAAACGTGGAGTTTTCAAATATCAGCACTGCTGAATTGTTTCAGCAAATGCCTAGTCATACAAAAATCAAAAATCTGTTATGTAAGTCAATCTAGATAAAAGTGCCTGCTAAGGAATTAAATATAAATTAAATATAAGCATAAATGGGGAGGGTGGGGTGTTCAGGCAGCTTTGAGAAAATATTAGTCCACAGAGGACATCCAGTGGGACCCACATTACTGAAGTCAATTTGTGGCACCTCAATCTCCAATCCTACTAAATGTCATACTGAAAAGCCAAAGTCAAAGTCAATGTGATTTGCAGTTCCTGGGGAGAATAATTTGGAGCGTGGCATTAAAGTCCTTCTATATGTCGATGATAGGGCTGAGGTTCGGCTGCATGTAGTTTTAGTGTTTTGTGAGATGTCACTATATTTAATGCATATTTAAAAAGTCACATTTGAGTGACTCATTATTTATATTTGTCATTTAAATTAATATGTATGTACGTTGTAAGTTGGCCATTTTTGTCTGCAGAAACGTTTCCTCCGCAAAACAGTTGCTTAGCTTGTTGCTAAGAGTGTACATGCCAAATTCATACATGCCATCAGTTCATGAGAAGAAAAAAAACGGATTTTCAAAAAGGCGGGGCAACATTAATGGCGACCATTATGGGTCCTTGGGGCAACTTCATTTCTCCTAAGTAGAGGGGCCTAGTAAACTTGATTTGGGAATTGTTGGTCAAACGGGAGATGGGGGCTGTGCAATCAATAAACGTTTGCTAAAGCGCCACCATGGGGTCACGGGGGGCTCTGCATTCACTGTGAGGCTGTGGATCGTTTCCAGCCAAATTAATCAGTGGGTACATTTTCCCATTGTACTGTGAACATACATTATTACATTTTAATTACCTACTGTTTAATGAGCCTCAATTTCTTTTCTGAAGCTGTTCTAAATTGTGGGCAATGTTTTGTGAACCTGAATAATAACCTTTGAAAATCTTTAAGCCCAGTAGTGGGGTTAACTCCATACGTAGTTAACACAAGAGGTCAGTGCTGGCTTGGCACGTTCACGGCTACTCATTTGTGCCTTTTGACGTTGCTAGCTATGGGTGAACCAGGAAGACAGTGGCGTGGAGCCAGCAGAGGGCACCAGCGAGGTACAGAACGGCCACTTGGACCCAGGCAACGATTGCCTGTGTCTGGGCAGGCCGCTCCAGAACAGGGATCAGATGAGGGCCAACGTGATAAATGAAATAATGAGTACAGAAAGACACTACATCAAGCACCTTAAAGACATCTGCGAGGTAAGTTACACGTACATTGTTTTCACCTCAACTTGCTACCCAGTGTAACCTTTAGTGACTATTAGAAAAAACTGGAATATAATTGCCTGAAACAACCTAATAAACACGCGATGAGCGTATATTAAATGAGAAAAGATTTAGTGATGTTGTTGGAGTTATAAAGTGCTTGTTACATGGTTCTTAACTGTTCAAATAACTGTACAGATCTGCATGCTTACACAGCTTGTAAAATTAATAAATGTTATTTTAAAGGCTAATATCCTGTAGGGCAAAAAAGGAATTTTTTCTCTGTGAAAGATGAGGAAATGTCCCATGCAACTTGTTTATCCCATTTCGGTCTCACCACGAGACATTTCTTCAAACAAGGAATGTAACAAACATTCCATCTATTACTGTCCTCACGATCTCATTCATGTTCCAAGAGACTAGGTGAAAAAAAGGGTTTTTAGCTTCTCCGTTCCTTATGGTTAACAATAAACATGACATTCATCATATATAATGTGTATAAAGTAGAATATAACTGAAATCCACTGTTCAGATATGAACAATACCTCACTTTAATAATGACAAGAAGCAACCAAAGACGTTCTTTGTATTCTGAAGTCTGTGTAACAATGCCATGTTTTCATAGATAAAAAATGAGACCCGTTATAAAATGGAGTTATAAAGCTCTGCTTGAGTTTGAACTCGTAAGGATAGATTGCCGTTAAAAATAAATCGATCTCGTAGGGCTGCTCAAAGAATGAGCCGTACATTACGTAAGAAGAAGGGGTGTAAAGTTCAGAATGGCTTCCCCTTAATCCAGGGACGGTGATGAAGTGGCTACGAGTAATTCCTCACTCTCCTGTGTATGGAATTCTGTTTCATTTTGTGGCTCGGTAAACAAAATGATTTTGTTTTTAGATTCCATTTATTCATAAAATATTAAGTCATGGTTTTTATTACTTTTAATCATGTAAGGCATTCATATATTTATATTCATATATATTTTCATTTATTAAACTTGGTCTGCAGCTACCAAATATTACGCAAATATTTTATTATTTACATATATTTCCTCGTCAAATTGTCAAATTTTACAATGACTAAGTTCATTATAGGAGTCAAATTTGAGAATTCAAGCAGCAAGCTCCCATGAGAATTTGTTGAGTTGGTGGCCATGAAACTGAAACCGTCGTTGAACAATAAATCTTTTGAATTATAGGTAATGCGTAGGTAAGATAATGTCACGAGTTAAGACATTCACACCCACTTTGGGCAGATTGATCAAAGGTTGGCCCCCTGAGAAAACCAAGTCTCTTAAATTAAGACTCATTTTGATGGGTTGAATGTAATTTATTTTTCAGAGGGAACAGTATCTTTAGAATCACCACGCTCTGTAAGCCGTAACAGAAGCACACAGTATCTTTGTGTTTTTCATTCAGAATACACATCCACACATTAATTGGAGCTTGAGAAGACATGTCTGAAGAAGGTTGCACACACTGACAGAGTGGATACCAAGACAGTCCCTTGGTAGGCCTGTAGAGTTATCCCAGAATGGAGAGAGACAGACCCAGTCAGGGAGACCCATATTGGTAGGTTTAGTGATCGCATAGCTGCTAGAAGCCTCAACGCAGTGGACGGAATTCTTTAGTTACAAAAAATCGATAAAATGACTGTTAAAAAAACACTTATATATATCTAGACATGGGCGAGACAGGCCTAATAGACCAACACGCACAGCGCCTGCCACAGCTGCCATCTTGAATATAAACAATTTATTGGCACTGAACTTTTAGAGGCCGTCTGGAAGCTGTAACTTTGACCATAACACTTATAAAGTCAAATATAAACGAAACATATGTTAGGCCTAAGTTGCTCCTCTGTTCCAGAAATAAATGACAAGCCTGATCTACACAATCCCTGCGTTTTGCACGTTGGAATTTATGTTTACTACATTGCGTATTTTCCACATGTATCCGGGCGGCAAATTAAATGTATCCTTTTAATGCCAATGTGGTTTCCATCTCCAGCTTCCCTTTGGTCAATTTTTCCTTTTTGTCGAGCGGTGTCATTCGCAATGGTCACACGTTCGCCCTCACTTCATTCGGTTGAATTGATTTCCTGCTCTTTACAGGGTTATCTGAGGCAGTGCAGAAAGAGGAGAGACATGTTTAACGATGACCAGCTGAAAGTGATATTCGGAAACATCGAAGACATCTACAGGTTTCAGATGGGCTTCGTGCGAGACCTCGAGAAGCAGTACAACACGGACGAACCCCATCTCAGTGAGATCGGACCCTGTTTCTTAGAACACGTGAGTTACGCCGCTGTCTGAAAATGTCCAAAACGGCTGTAATTTCAATTCAGTTTGTTGCCATGCTAGGCCGTAACTCTCCACTAGCCTTTAGCGTGTCTATTCCTAAGCAAGGGCTATGTAGGTGTAGGCATAGATGGTGGTTTAAAGTGTGGTTTTGCTTTTTTGTGCCAGTAATTATTCCAGAAATATTTAAACAGACTGCATTGCTATTGTTACTGGCTAAAATAACTCCAATAGAAAGTGTATACCCATTTTGACAAAATAAATTTGACAGAACACATTTCTTCACAATGCACTGAACAGAATTAAAAAAACAAACCTGAAAACTCAGAAAAATCTTATATTTATACGCCCTTAATGAAATTCCATGATATAAAACAGTTCTTTACAGAAAGTTATTTTGTTAATCTGTTCAAAAAATAATGACCGACAATCTGATGTTGAGAGGGGCTGATGTTACCACCAATCTAGTCCCCACGCTGTATTGTAGACGTTGTAAAAATGCAGTCAAATAATTGTGAACATCTTCAGTGTTCCTTCAGTTTCTATGCGCATATCTGCTCACAACCCCCACGGGACAATCACTTCAGGAAACCTAGGTAATAGGTGGTTAAACAGGAAACCAATGGCGTGGTATTGACTTGGAAACTAGCCTGAATGCTAAGGAGCGCTGTATGTGTGGCCATTTGCATCCCATGATGAAGAATGGGGGGATGTACACCCTTAAATCAATACCCTACTGCGGTTGGGTCATTGTATCAAGATGACTTGGTTTGGCTTTATTGGGAGTGATGGCGAGATGCGTATATCTGCGCCGACCTTTGCCTGTAACCTCAGCGGGTTACTTAACAACCTCATGGCACTTGTTCATACCCGATCGGTCTGATTGCGCACCAAACAGCGATGTCACGAGCTACGTGTCATTTGTCAATCAGCAAGACGGCTTCTGGATCTACTCTGAGTACTGCAACAACCACCTGGACGCGTGCATGGAGCTCTCCAAGCTGATGAAGGACGGACGCTACCAGCACTTCTTCGAGGCCTGCCGCCTCCTGCAGCAGATGATCGACATCGCCATCGACGGCTTCCTCCTCACGCCCGTGCAGAAGATCTGCAAATACCCCCTGCAGCTGGCGGAGCTGCTCAAGTATACCGCCCAGGAGCACAGGTACGTCACAAGACCTGCACTGTAAAATCACAGTAACCGAATGGGCCTCCTGTGCCGTTAATGGGTGTAATAAACTATGCGTGAGATGTTTATGAGCGCCAACGGTGGTTAAAGTAGCTTTCCATTGTATATCATCCTATACGAAAATGTATACTGTCTCTTTGGATACTTTCACTTTAGCATGTAATTTCCAATGATTCCTTTTTCACTACAGAAATAACAGGGTTGAATAGTGAAGGTACGCAGAGCCAGCAGGTGGCATGGTGGTTAAGGCTCTGTGCTGTAACTAGTATATTTGAAAGTCATTACTTTATGAGATGTTGCCAGATATGGCTGGGGTCTTCTGGTTTAGATACTGATATGTCAGGTGGCTTTATTTCTGTGAAACAAATGGTCCTACTTTAAGTTAAAGCAGAATAAAAAAAGGGCTTTCCAATTAAACCGTATCAAACTCAATTCCCTGTTGTCACGGCTTATAACATATCAACAGCGCTTTGGCTTATTTAAAGGTTAAAACACTGAGCACCTGCTAAATTATTTGAATGTTCATGCAGCAGTTTATTTTATTTTTAAAACTGTTATGTTCAATAAAATTTGTCGCTGGGCTTAATAAATGTTGTGTTCGCCTGGAGAGAATAAAGATTGAAGGAGACGAGAGTCTCGCTATGCTGTGATGTACTGAGCGGTGATTACCTGAATATTGATGCCAGGAAAATAAATATAGCCGTTACTTTGTAGAGTAGAATCTAAATATAGATCTGGCAGCATTGTGCTCTTATTGATTTTATGACTAAAGTCATCTCATTGAAGGGATTTAAATGTAGATTGGAGGGAACAGTTTTTTCCCCCGCAAGCTCTAGCAATTCATGCAAGGGCGAGCTTGCGAGGGTATCTGTCTCCGTCCGTAGAACACATCAATGAGAGTGTTACCCCTGGAATGATCTCGTGTATTAGGTGTATTTCACAAAAGCATTTTTCTTCTCTGATGCCTGGGTGGTGACAGGTATTTTCTTACGAGTTAATCTTATCGTGAGTGTGCCGTCTATATGAAAACAAATTGATCAGAAACTCAGAAAAACTTAAACAGACCATTAAACAGGCAGCTTTGTTGTCACTGCATTGTCAGTAGAATGCTTTGTGACTTTCTTAACTGGAGGGAACTTATTTCTTTAGGTATTATTAAGGTACCAGTTTTTTTCTTTTTTTTTTGTTTTTTTTTCTGTTTTCGTTAAAATCCATTTCCAGTCGTATGTTTGTCACATTTTATGCTGGCGTATTGGAATCTGAAGATTTGAACGTGCTTGTCATGTGATCATGTGATCTTGTCATCTGTGGTAGTTTATTAATATCCTATCAGATGAATTTCCTTTCTGAGGTAGGATGAGACGATAAAGTTCCTTTTTGTTGCGGTCGTCGTTGCGAAGCTGACGTTTCCTCCTCTCTCAGTGACTACCGGTATGTGGCGGCAGCCCTGGCCGTCATGAGGAACGTCACCCAGCAGATAAACGAGCGAAAGAGAAGACTGGAGAACATCGACAAGATAGCCCAGTGGCAGGCGTCCGTACTGGACTGGGAGGTAGGCCCGTCACACACTGTCCATCAGCATGCCGGTCAGGAGAAGCATGTTTAGTTGAGAATCACTTTGCCCCATACTGATTTCTCCATGTCAGTTAAATGAGTTAGACGCCAATAAATTGTTTTAATAACCAAAACGCCACGCGGATCCAGCGAGTTTTATCTCCAAATTTCATTTATTTGGTGCCCTGAAGACAGAATCGTTATTGTGAACCTTAATTTCATACTAAGCAATTTATAACTTGATTGTATAAGCAGGATATAAAAAAAATTACTAGCAGAAGGGAAGTTATCCACAGTAGCCCATCATATTGAATTTTACTCATGACCTACATAATCAAACTTTTAACGACCCAATAATTGCCCATCATTCTTACCGTTGAATTTATTTTTTTTGGTTGTTAAACGTGTGAAAGCTGGCTCTAAATCTGGATGCTAAAACCTTTTTAAAGGACTCATCTCAGGAATATTGTCATTTTGAGAAATTTTTGCTTGTTACGGCATTTGCCCCAACCAAAGATTGCAAATCTTTTTTTATCTACTATTATTGTGAAGTAAACAGATACTCAGATATTTATTCCATAATACTTATTGAATAGCTTTTTAAGTACGTTTCGGATTAAAATGGTATTGGTTTATGAAAGCGTAAGACATGCATTTTTAAAATTTCAGTTCCATGAATTTAATGATGTTATGTTCCTAAGGAAATTACATTATTAAATAAGGATCGTTTGCTATTTGTCTTGGAATGGGCATGTGGTATTTAAATTAAAGGCACAAGAAGAGATGGTCAACCCATACATTTTTCTAGCTGTACCACTTTTAAATGGTGTATCATACTCCGTTACAGGCTAGTTTGACAACCATACGCTATGATTTACACTGTGGTTTTTTTGGTACATTTGGTCATTTTGCTAACTTGAACGGCTCCGGGAGACACGGCAATAGGTGTACACATAATGAGATTACAAGGCAGTCAATAAGCGTCACAAACTCCCCACTGTAAAGCAGGAGTGAAGGTGACCTTTAATAATGATCGGAAATAGCCGATTCCTCTTCGCAAAGCTGTCCTCAGTCACTCTCATACTGCAACAGGGCAATAAAGGTGGGTCCACGAGGAACACTGGAAAGCAAAAAAAAAAAAATATATATATTGATTTCCTTTGTTTGAAGCGTGCCTTAAACAATTACATGATTTTCTTTGTAAAGCTGCTCTAAACTGGTAAAACAGATTTGGTATATTTCCGAAACATCCCATATCAAATAATGAGATACCAGTTTTACGTGCTTATTTGCTTATTCGGAACGACCAAATGATTTTTTTTTTTTAATTTCCCCCAATTTGTAATCGCTAAATTGGATACATTTTTCCTCGGTTCACTGGCGCTAATCCCAGCGACCAACGCGGAGGGAACGATGGATTGCGTGAGGGTCTCTCTGATCCATCCACATCCCGATGGCTCTCATTTAACACACGACATCCAGCAAAGCCTGGAGAGAAGGCAGATCCCTCACAGATGGTTCTGCCGTCTCCAGGGAGGCAGCAGGGGACCATGTTGCCCAGAAGCCGGGAACATCCTGATGTGATTAAGCCAATCATGCGTCGCCTCTCCAGCACTGCCGGTTTCTGTCGGTAAATTACACGACACAGACTAAAAACCTTCTAAGCTTCAAACGATCTTATGAGGATAACAACACAGGCAGACGTTCAAGATGCAGAACTCAAACTATAGGCAAAAAAATTAGACATATATCACTCAATGAATTTATAACTAAATTTTAACTGTATCTTATAAAATTGTAGCCCTGTGAAATTTTAAAGTTGTTTTGAAAGAGATGTCAGAAACAGCTGAACGTTGCTAAAGGAAATACACATTTATTACAAAACTGCTTTGATCAGGAGTAAAGCTTCTGTCCAATAGGACTACAAATCAGCACATTTCACGTCCCAAAGCTCAAATCTAAATATAAACTTTTCTGCAGGCGGGAGCAGTACCTTCCACACAAATAATGCCTAATTAGGTGTCTTTAATTATGTGCAAAACACGGAGTGGGGGAAGATAACGGCGAAAAGGAATGGGTAGGGAGTCTCCTTGTCATCTTGTAATGTGTAAACGCAAGGTGCCAAGAGACTAGCTGAAACTGAACACAGCGCAGTATGAGGTGTGGGAAGATGTTCGAATGCGCTGTGAGCTCTGTGTGAATCCTAGTGCAATGCACGTTTATTTTCACTCTTTTCGGGCTGTGTGTGTAATGATTGGCCAGTAGCCTTGAGACCCGTGTGCTTGGATTTTTCAAACTGATGTATTCACAGATTGTTAGTTTTGTAGTCGTCTAGTACAAAAACGTTGTCTACATATCAACAAAAATATTCAGGGGAAACAACAATTTATTTGCATTTTAACTGTACTGAAAACATGTACGTTGACGTGTATTATTTTGCACCAAAGCTTAACGCATTACAAAAATGCATGCCACTTTAATCGTCTAAAAAAACTAAAAAATCTGTCATAAATCCTTGCAGATTTATAGCATCCAGCACTGTTATGAAAGCGTCATTCAAAAACGGAAGATACTTAACTTAAAAAAGTGCTCAGTCAGCTTTCATCGAACCCTTCCATTCAGTGCCTATGAATGTAATTCATGAATTTAATCTAATTCGTTTAAAGGCAACAACAGACCCATCATCTGTAGATTAGTAGGAGCCGTTAGCTAGGATGAATATCATTGAAAGTGGCGGGGGAAATCTTTTAACATCATATAATGGTTGTCAAATATATATATATATAAGTTTCTCTTTTCTCTTCATAGGGGGATGACATTTTGGACAGAAGCTCAGAGCTGATTTACACCGGGGAAATGTCGTGGATTTACCAGCCGTACGGGAGGAATCAGCAGAGAGTCTTCTTCCTTTTCGACCATCAGCTGGTTCTGTGTAAAAAGGTGAGGTTTAAAAAGGTGTCCTGCATACTCGTTGATTTTATGGATACATTTTTTCCTAAGTGTGCTCTGCCGCTTTTTTTCCCTCCGCCCAAATTTGGAATCCACAATTGTCCATATGTTCAATATTATTATTCAATTTACAGCACTGCTCAGTTACTGGGAGGATTAGCTGTATGAGTGTCTAATGAGACATTAAATGTCATAACGACTCTCTGCCTGTTACACTGCCTTCTACACGGCTGTTATCTTCTTTCTAGTTCAACCGTAATTTTGGAATTTTGGGCGCTCACTGCAGAAACAAAAATATTATGGGAATTTAAATTTATTTAAATTGACATTGTTCCCTTTGAAATACGGATACGGATTTGGGTCATTTTCCATCACCATTGGATCATGGACCATCACCGTGTTTGCTGCCCCCAGGGCCATGTGACTTCTCCGTTACGTGTTTGCTGCCCCCAGGGCCATGTGACTTCTCCGTTACGTGTTTG
>JAOYSI010027174.1:2680-10180 GCA_025775065.1 Hiodon alosoides
ACGTTCCTGTGAGATGTATTTGGAGCGAGGACGGTGAACGAGATGAAAGCTTTGTGGTGTTGGCGTTGTCCTTGGAGGTTAGAGTCAAGCATGCTGTGGAGAAAGGTAGCATACGGAAATTTGTTTGACCAGCCCCAGCCCTCCTCTCATTGCCTGCTGGTGTCAGGCAGAATTTACTGCGGCAATAGGCGCAGATAAGCATAGCAAGTGCCCAGGCGTCCTAGCGCTGGCACAACGTCCTTCACTGAATTAGTATCTAACATAAAGCTGTCGTGTCCAAAACACAGAGGCAGAAATGACTGGCACGCAGGCTGAACAACGGCAACATTGAGCGAAGGGACCCTCTTGGAGCAGTGACAAGGTGTGACCTCAATGCCTCCATTCTCCACTGACGCAGTACCGGGCATCTGTTGTGCCCTTTGACCCACGCCTCTGCCAACTGGCTGTTTCAGTTTTGATTCTCCTCGTCCCCCGGGAAGCTGGACCAGAGAGAAACACGCAAGTCCTTTGTGCATGGGCCTTATGTCCCGGAAACCCAAAGTAATCCCAGTGGCTTCTTATTGTCAGGATACTGCCGGCCCATGACGTCCATCACTCATTACAAACGCCAATTAAATTAGCGACGAACGGAGACGATGCGCTTAGCTAAGGGATGGCAGTCAAGCTTTTTGGGGTAAACATATTCTGCCCTGGCTTCAAGGCGATGGGTCAAGTGCAGTTGTATCCACCGCATTCCACATATTGCAGTGGCAGGATTGATGGCAGAAGCTACATTCCTCCTCGTTTGTAGGCAAGGTTGAAAGGGACTTGCATGCCTTTAACGGCAGCCATTAGCATGGCTAATGCAGAGAGGCGCCAGGGTGAAGTGTCCCTCTTCTGGCTCCCATCCAGACAGACACCTGAAGTGGCGCGACTGGCCGTCTAGTTGATTCTACTCAGAGTGGATTCTCCTCCACTGGCCCGATGGAGAAAACGCTGTGATTTTGCTAAGAGATTGAGAATCCATTTATGTTCACCTCTGCTGGTCTGACAATTCACGGGCAGCTTCATGGTGCCATTCTAAATTGTGTTTATCCACTGGAGTTATACGGTTCTGAGCTTATTAGGCAGGGCATCTTCAAGACTGCTTGCACGAAAAAGACGCACGTATCGTGCATTCACTATGCGAGCCCCTGAAAACGTACGGGAAAACAAGATGACACACCAGTCAATCATCGGAGCTATTTTTGCCTGCGGATCCGCTCGGAGCCCAATCGGAGCTGCTCTGGCGCTGGAGAACTTTAGCTGGAAGTGTACCAGGAGGTAGTCTGGCCACATCCTGAGTGCCGCGGACGTTTGCCGCAGCTCCGCTCCAGCAGGGCTGGATATCCTCCGGGACAGGATGGGTTTTTTTTTCTTCTTTCCCCTTTCACTCACTTTCTCAAGGATCCGGTCGAGCCGCTCCTTCGTGCTCGTATCCTCGCAGCATGGCCGCCAAGGCCGCAGTCACGGTGTTGCCTCTGTCCTTTGTTGAGAGCGAGGAGCGTGCGTGCGCGCGTGCGTGTGAGCCTCTGACAGTGTCTGGTACAGAGAGAAAAAGAAATAGTGGGGGGGTGGGCGGGGGTACGTGCGTTTGTGTGTCAGTAAGAGAGGGAGAGAGAGTACTGTGGGGGATGTATGTGTGGCGGGGGCTTTTGTCGATCTCTCTGGCACAGCAGAGCCGTTTTCCCTCTCACAATTTAGTGAAGAAACGCTCTATTAATAGAATGCTTCTTGTCCCACTTGGCAACAGGAAGGCAACAAAGGGGAACTTAAGGAACTATGGAGGCCAAAAAGGTCCATACAGAAATGGAGTATCAAACTAGGGAAAACTTTACTTTGAGTAAAGAAAAAGAAAAAACCAACAATATAAAATCTCCTTTAGTTGAGATATCTGAGAAAAATATGACTTTACACTTTCTCAGTAACCTCTGTAAAACTTATTTCCAAACCTTGTTGGATTTTATACCAAAAGCACAGAAGCCGTCTGTTGTGGGAACTTCATACCTGAGTAACGGGTCCTTTGGACGAGGGTGGGGGAGGGCTAGTGGAATCACGCGGTAATCATTATATCTCAGTCAGGCGTGTGTTCTAGGTACAGAGATGTGGGTCTCCCAGCGATGGACATAATGGGTCCTTCATGGAGGATCTGGTTACCAGTGAAAGTCAAACAACAGTTAGAAACTTTGGTCTTTATTTTTTAGCAAGACCTTTCTTTTTTTGCCTGTGTAGTAGTTTGAGTTTAATTTGACACGGGACTCGTTTTGTGTCCTTGTAGTTCATGGCTTGGATACGTAAGTCAGCAGTCTTATCCAACATGAATCTAGTCATGTTTAAGTAAGATTTGTCCCATGGTGTCTAAATGAAAAGGAATTCAAAGGATACATTACATCATAATTTGTGTTTGGGTTTAGCCTTAGCTGTTTGGAGATTATCTTGCACTAGCTTCTGGGTACTCTTAGGGTCAAGAGCGCTCCAGTTTGGGGTTTCAAATGTTTATCATCTATCCGGCACTGGATTGCTGAAACAAGGAACGTTACACAGATGATTCTGAAAGAGAAAGCCAGTTTGGTCTAAAGCATAGCTCTGTCTCGTTCCATTGTGGTAATTCAGCATTTTGTTGGCGGCGCGGATTTACCTGCTAGCGAGCAGCGGTGCGCCTGCTGCCGGTTACAGCGCTGCAAGGCGAAGGACCCGGCAGGAACAGAGGCTTTGAGACGAGGCCGGTGTCGGGTGTCGGGCGTCAGCAGCAGCCTCACGCGATTCATGTACGCCGGCGAATGAATTCTCTGTTTAAGTTGACACAGCTGTGCGCCAGGATGTCAGATCCAAGCTTGTGTTTCTGTGTGCGGTTCTCCCCCCAGAGTGCATATTTCCTCCACTAAAAATAGCCCCCTCTATATGCCGCTGGATTCCTGTTGTTTTAATAAGAGCTCTTCCATGCTCATGCTATATTTGAGAATGAATGGAATGAGCGGGAAAGACCACGGCAGCTTCCAAGCCCGGGCTCCTTGTTTGTTGTTGGAGCCACTCAGATTGTCCGAAATGACAGCGGCGGGGTCAATCACTCGGTGGGGTCATTCGCCTTGGAGGGGGGTGGGGGGGGCAGCTCTCGAATCACTTCCTTGACTTGTCTCATTGGATCCGCGCAGCCCACGGCTCTGTTTCTCGTCTGGGCCTTTCTTATGCTTTTTATTTGATTCATTTCTTAAGTCTGTAATAGTGCTAATTTGTCACGGCTCGTCGCAAATCTCAGCACTGCGCGGGGGCAGGGGGTGGGGATGAAGTACGATTAGGCTCTGCCAATCCTAGTCACATTGAAGCCACCTGTCTCTTCCACACTGCAGGCCACACAGCATGAGAGGTTCAGATTCGACTCTAGGAGAGCCACTGTTAGCCCGCAGGCGCCCAGGAAGCTAAAGCCACTCGGAAGGCTACTGCAGGGCCGAAGACAACTGTGTTTTCCAGGAAGTGCAGTCTTTATCTCTGTGAACATCATTTTAAAACACTTTCCCTTTGAATCGTTTGAAATAAAACGAGCGAAAGGTCACAACAGTTCTGCAGACGCAGGAACAGAGGATAGGAGTCCTTCAGGTTCCGGGTGAAAAGAGCTGCTGGCCGGCTTGGCTCAGAAGAATAAAGCTCCGTTTGATTAATTGCCGGTGATTACGCACTTGCGGATAGCGCCGTCAAACTGGCAGGACTGTAATGAGAAGCGTGTACGCTTTGCTTCGGTTAGCGTCTGGTCTGTGATCCGGGCCCTTGCGCTCTCCTGGCCTGGGGAAGATGGCCGTCTCTGAGAACCGTGTTTATGCCTTGTTTACGCCACCTCAAAGCCGTGCGGGATCTCCCTGGTAATGGATTTCCTTTTTTGTCTGCCATTTGCCTTGTCTCCCTTCTCCCGAGCGTGAAATTGTTGCTGGAACGAGCTTCCTGTAGATAAACACGGGAGGCAGGGCCAGCCCAGCGCGCAGAGGCAGAGCCAGCCCAGCGAGTAGAGGCAGAGAACAGCCCACAGAACTGAGGCAGAGGCAGCCCAGCGAGTAGAGGCAGAGAACAGCCCACAGAACTGAGGCAGAGGCAGCCCAGCGAGTAGAGACAGAGAACAGCCCACAGAACTGAGGCAGAGGCAGCCCAGCGAGTAGAGGCAGAAAACAGCCCACAGAACTGAGGCAGAGCCTGTTCTGTACACTCTCGTCCGCTTATTTGTCATGGGCTTTTGTATTCCAGTCTGTGGGAGTTGTGTAGTATCAGCTTGCAGGCGCAGTTAGGACATGTTAGTAATGAAAGAGGCATTCTCTTCGCATTGCTGCCATTCAGCATGTTAGAATCTGTCTACGTATCATTTATTGAGACATAAAGGTTGAATTGTTTCAGGTGTTGTCAGAGCCAGTAGAGGATTAGCCATACAGCTGCAGGTCTGAATCCCATAATTGATAATAAAAGTACTCGTAATAATGCCAGCTGTATAAATGGCTAAGAATCGAAATGGCTCAGATGTCTAAGATGTTCCAAAAAAGTGTCAAAAAACGGGGTCATTTGTGTGCTATTGAGAAATCCAGGCAGCGATATTGGAAAACGGAGCCGTTCAGCCTGGGAGAAGCAGCACGCCCTGCGTTAGCTTTCCAAAAGTGTGACATTCACCAGAAACGCCATCACGCCGTCTCGCTAAGGCGCTCGTGGTCCCCGTTTTCCTCAGCTAATACCCCTTTGTATTCGTTGATCATTCACATCAACTTAACGTTGCTATGGTCATTTTGGGGTGAGTGATTGGACCAAATTTTTCTAAGATTAAAAATCTTTAAATCTGTGATGTGTGGAGGACACATATTTACATTTTTGTTGTTAGTGTTTAATAAAATTGTGTGCCGTCTTCTTTCTTCGTTGCCTTCCAGACCAGTGTGAAGGAGGGGTTGTTACTGAAACAGACCAGCTCCTTCCAGAGATGGAAGAGGCGCTACTTCAAGCTGAGGGGGAGGACGCTTTACTATGCCAAGGATGCCAAGGTGAGCCTTCTCCTCACGGGGGTCAGTTTTGGGAGATAGCGGGGATTGGACCTGCGTCAAGGTGAACCACTCCCGCGCCTCACAAGCTGAGGAAGGTCACACCGGTATGCTCCAGTCCAGATCCTGACACTCACCTTCTCAAGCAATCAGCGTCCCCGGTCGGCAAATTAATACACGTGGTGTCCTGCTTGATATTGAGGCCACCAAGACCAAAGCTAAAGGGGTAATGTAAGAGACAGCAGTCTCTATGGGCTAATAACTACTCTTGCACCAGATTTCTCCCCCGGGACCCCGTCCCTCCTGGCTCTACCACACCAGAAATGCATCAGAGAAAGGGGAGGCCAGGGTCTTGAGGAGTGGGAAAGGGGGCTATTGACTGCTGCTTCTCGGAGGTGCATTTCAGTCGGGGGTCGGACCTAACCCACTGTGTGGTTGCCCTGTCGCAGGCGGGCGGCGTGCTGGGCTGCTGGCAGGAGAGGGCGTACCGGGTGACCCGGAGCAGGGTGTGCTGGAGGGTGCTGTCCGTCTGCTGGACGGGGTCCCGCCGTGCTCCCCCGCCTCTGAGCACCGGTGGCTCAGAGGAAGGTTTGGTAAACATTCGGGTCAGCAGCCACCGCCTCGGAAAGTGACACTGCCCTCAAAGAAAGCTCTGCCAGGCTGGCGCCTCGTGCACCCGCTTCTCGCCCGCCTCCCCCTGCGGCATCGCCCTGGCGGCCTGTTCCCCACATGGACCATCACTCTGGCCTCACGGTCCACCATGAGGGAGAACAGTGGTGCTGCTGCACGCCCATCATTTGCGCCCCACCCCAGTCTGTCTGTCCGCCTCCCGTATTGGTCTCTGCAAGTCCTTTGACGGAAAAGGAGGGCGGTTTAAGGAGTCACCCCTTGTCTCCCATTGACATCATCAGCAGGATTTGCTCTGTTTCACAGTCATGTCCGACCGTGTAGACTCTCCAGATGAAATCAAAGGGTGGGGAACGTACTCTGCATTATGGCCTTGTCACTAAGTTCACGTCATTTAACCGTTTCTACATTTTACTTTTCTTTCCTCTGTCCTGTATTCCTGAAATTACATAATCCGTATTAGTGGGTAACTACATTTTCTCCTGGACCAACCCTCCCCCTTCAACATATGCACTGGAAGTGGGAATTTGTTTTTTGTTTGAAAAACATTAAACTTTTAAAGATACATCTTAAGCTAGTAAATACATTTCTCCAGTGTTTATCAGCTCATTGCTCAGTGTAAAAGTTTTGTTCATTGATATTTGTGGTTTGGGCATTGATTTCACAATTAACATACAGAATGTTGGTACACGATTAAAGAGAGGAAACTCTCGCTCGTGAACAAATCTGCTACATTGGGGCTCCTTGGGTATTGCGCACTTTAATGTACACTCAATACACATTTTACGACATACCACTATATATTATTCATCCAGAGTTCTCATTTTGCTAAGTCCCAAAATTATAAAAGCAGATATTCAAAGTAATTACATTTTTATAATTTATAACTCCTAATTTAAAATTACTTTTTAAAAATTCATTTATTTTTTCTGTGTTTGGATCAGACTCACGGTTTGATGAACTTCTGCACAGTGAATTTTGTTCAAATGGAAAAGATGTTTCTTGAAATGAAAGTGCCAGTCTTTATCGTCCTGACAATTTGACAGTGTGTTGGCAAAGATTCGAAATCTTAATGAAACCGCAAGAAAGTCTCGGAGCTGCGACCCGGCTACTTGGAAGTATAGTTGGATTGTCTGAACCTGTGACTGCAAAAGGGCGTTATGCGGCTTTGACTAGACCTCTCAGACAGGCTTGTGCCATCTTGCCAGACTCTCCGTACCTGGCACAACTGCTTTTATTCTTTGTATTGGCATGAGAACCATATTCTATCAGACCTCCTCAACTAAGGAAAACTGGAGGGTGGGTTTCTTTTATTATCGCGACATTGAGACATTGTACACTGTTAATGTGTATGTCATTATTTACTAAGACTGAACTTACTTTAATTTCACCCCTAATATAGGAAACATCAAATGAATGGGTCCTTAGATCCAATCGACCTTAGCACACAGCCTTCTGCGTACACCATTACAATGTGGAACTTACCTCTGGTTAACATTCTGAGTCTTGTTTCCCATTGGACAGAAATGAGGGGAGATATCGGAATAAAAGTAGTGAGAAACGCTGGTTTTCTTTTTTCTCTGCCGCAAACGAACGGTCTAACGGCCAACGATGGAGGACCGAGCACCGGACATTGTGTCGCAGTTGTGCATCCCCGCTCTAACGCCAGCTTTAAGCTGCCGACGCGACTCCGCATATGAGGAAATCCATGGCTCATTCGCAAACGCAGCTTACTGCGGTTTGGGAAAGGCCTGAAGTGCGCATGCTGTCCTGTATGTTTGTATGTTGGATAGGAGGCATCGCAGCACGTCCATGTCTGTTGTGCCCCGGCTACGATAATGTCATTCTGCTT
>JAOYSI010027174.1:15180-32412 GCA_025775065.1 Hiodon alosoides
GCTGTGTGCGTGTTTACCTGAGACTCAGAGGACATCTTTTGTGGAGACGCCGTCCCATTCTATTCTATTCTATTCCAGAATGCCTGGACAATGGTCAGTCACGCGCCCCGAGTCTTATCTACGAAATCTTAACATTTGCACGATTTCTGCTTTGGTATTTTGATGATAGGAATCCCAACCTCAGTGCACATTCCAAGTGTTTTAAAAAAAAGATATATTCCCCCTTAAGACTTTTTATAGCTTTTTCTTAATCAACTTGGTAGTGGCACTTGGGGGGAAAAGCTTCCTTTTTATGTCATAATGTCCTTTGAAGTGTTTTTGAAAGTCCTTATGTTGAAAGGGTCTCCGTGGATACAAAATATGGGAGTTGACCCGGCCTGTGTGCTGTGTGCCGTTGAATACTAATGTGGTTTCCAGAGACACGGCATCGGACGGACACTGGAAATGACGGGTAGTTCCTGGGCAGATATGCAACAAAAAAGTCCACAGGTTTAATTAAAGTGAGTTTCAACAAAAAGGTTGTCTTTGCTACAGTCCGATTATTAAATCAGCAGCTTTGTCTCCAAGGAGTCTCGTTGGAAACACTTAAAAAAAAGAAATTGGCCCTTTCTCTGGATAATACATGATCAGATTAATGCAGTCTCCACAAGGACAGTGTTGTCCCACACTATCAAATACTATTTAATACACACTTGTTTTACTGCTGTGGTGTTACTGGTTCATTTTATTACCACGCAGCCTTTAAACAGATTCATTAAGTAATTAAAGTGGGAGTGGTTACTGATTTACACTACTTAATCCAGATTGGATGTGTCACTAGGTAACTGGGTTTTTTTGGTGCAACTTTAAATGTATTATTTTATGAATTGATTAAGTAAATAGACTGAAGACTATATTTATAGACTAAAGCATATTTGTCCATGTTGCACAGATTTGAATTTGAAGGTTCTGACTATGGGGATTTAATTTTTTAAATGTAGCTTTCCTTTATTATTGTTTTCATGAATAATCGGGTGGTGTTGTGGACATGTTTATCTAGGCTAATTTGAGCATCTACCACACTTTAGATTGGCCCGTGTCCTGTTTTAGTCCACCGTTTGCTTTAGACTTGGACTGCGTTGTAAATCCCTGTGGGAATATGCATTATCGGCCAATCAAGATATAGCTTGAAACAGAATCTTTGTCAGTATATGATTTTCCCTGTTTTTTTGAGGTAATACCCTTTATTAGGGCACTCACACAGACAAAGGAAGGACAACTTGGAATATGTTGTATTGACAGAAAGTTTGGTGCGGATCGTAACAGTGCGAAAGAGGCCTTGCCAGCGTCACCTTGCACTCGAGGAGGCAGAAATAGCATGTTGTTGTTTTGACACACACACACACGCGCACGGCAGTCGTGGCTGCATGTGACTCAGTCCTTCCTAATCCCCGTTTCCTTTGCCTCTCTGCGGATGTCTCCCTTTCCCTCTCCCACCGAATTGAGCCGTAACTCTCTGGAAGATGCACGAGGGAAGGCACGCGACTGGATAATCGGCCGTGCTCCCCGAGCGATTGGTACCGTCGCCGACAACGCTAGCGTACCCCGAATCCCGCGTGGCAGTTACCAGGGCTCATGGCCATGCCATGCCAGCGGCGTGGCATTATCCCATCTGCTGGTTGACTTCTTTACTGTTTAGAGGACTGCCATTGCCCAGGTGTCGCTTGGATCGCGAAAACACAAAGGATAATATCATTAAGGGTGCTCGTTGTGAGGAAGGCTTACCTAAATTGCAAATCCATGGGCCATACCTACATTGAAACGCCCAGGCGTGTGAGGCCTAGAGTCTGTATCTGTACATGGAAAAAATTGGAAGTGAGTTGAAGCATTTGTAATGCAGTCCTTGGTAAGTGGGTGTAATGCGCTGTCTAGCTCTATGGTCTGCGACCGGAGGACTCTCAGAGCAGCAGCCGTGTACACAACCTCACGCTCAGACCGGACAGGCGAGACAGACTGTTAGCATCCAAATGGACGACGGGAAAATAAAAGTTGAGGACAGCCCAATCAATAAATAATGAGGGTATTAAAAGCACAGGGCTGTCTTTGAGGATGTTTTCAGGCAAGGCAATCTCATTTACGAAACAGGCTTTTAGCATTTTCTGAGGCGTTCCGCCCGTCAGAGCGGATCTTACTCAAACTGGGATCGGGAAGCAGGGGGAGGAGGGATTTTTCTGGTGTGTGTTTGTGTGTGCGCGTGTGGGGTGGGGGTGTCCTGGCTCCTGTCTTAAAAAGGGACACATCCTCAGCTGCTCAGAGGCTGACGGTAGGGGGTGAGAGGCGCTCATCGTGATCATTCATCCTGCAGGTCATCACTCCTTTCAGAAGACTCATCCTCTGCGCTGAGAACAGAAAAGAGATGGAGGACTGGATCAGCTCGTTAAAGTCGGTCCAGTCAAGGGAACATTACGAGGTAAGCCCCCCAACCCGTTCCTCAGGATTGACAAAACGTATCAATGTGCGGCATGATCTAAGATTATACATACAGACGTGACGGCGTGCATGGGTACACTTGGTACGTAAACGCTGGGGTTAATGCTGGGGTTGTTGTTTGTGATACAGTATGGATAAGCGTTTTGTTCTGTGGCCGTTTCTGTTGTATTCGTTTCGCCTCTGCTTCAGCGCACATTTTAATGTTGTTAACAGATGCTAAATGAGCCTACTCTAAAAGTTATCTTGTATTAGCGATGGACGTCAAGCTAGAACGGGAAGCCGAGATCTCTGCCAGCTATGTCCTCCTTTTATACCCTAACCCCAGCCCTCTCCAGCATCTCAGGAGCCTCTGCTGGGGGTTGTTCAATATCACAACCGAGCGATGGGATTGGCCATCTCTGGCAGAGTCGCCTCGGTTTTGGCTTTCAACCGGGAAACCGAAGCCGACGGGCATTTCCACTGCACGCCGGTGCATTTCAATTAGACCGTCTCGGGAAACGACCGACCGCTCGCTCAAGCGCGCTTAGAGGAAGTTGCCGCTTGGCTCTCGGCTAATCTCTTTCCCGGCTGATCGACAATACAAAGGCGAGGGCTTGGGGTGCCGGCGATCAGAACTGGTTTCTGTTGTGTTACTTCCTGGTAGCGTAGGGTTATATCAGGTTAAAGCTGAGCCGAGAATCTCTCCCCCTGTTCACTGCAACACCACGCCCTTCTGACCCTGAGTAAGAAACGGACTGGCTTGATATCCCATATACACAATGTGCCTGTTAAATGAACATGCCTTCCTGTGTAATTAGCAAAGTAGTGTTCACAGTCAACTCAGTGTCAATAGCTAGACGGTATAACTTAGCATCAACCTGTTGTGCTGGAGGCACCAGGGAAGGAGCCGTCTGGGGCCATGGAGATGGTGCAGGGTGTATTTCTGAGAACAGGGGGAAACGGCATCAAAAACTGTGACCGTTTTTGGGTGCGTGTCTGGTTAGGGTGCATGTTGGACGTCACATGCAGTCTCGAGGTGTGTGCGTGTGTGTGTGTGCGTGTGTGTGTGTGTGTGTGAGTGAGAGACGCGTCCGCAAGGGCGCATTTAGCTCTGTAACCTGCTCTTTTCAGGGCTCGGAGTCTTACCCTGGTGCTGCCAATTTGTCTAACTTCTCCTTTGCCAGACGGCACAGTTTAATGTGGAACATTTCTCAGGGATGCACAACTGGTACGCCTGCTCCCACGCCCGCCCCACCTTCTGCAATGTCTGTCGGGACAGCCTTTCGGGGGTTACGTCTCATGGCCTCTCCTGCGAAGGTGAGTCCCCCCCCCCGTACATCTGGTTGGTTTCCGTGTTGCCACCTCACACCTCATCCCTTATCAAAGTCTCCCTAAAACCGAACAGGTTATGAACAGGTGAAATGGGATCCCAGAATGCTCTGCTGCATCTGTCCCTGGTCACTCTCGAGACATCGAGACATGCTGTTTTCTTAATTAGCCCTCTTCCTGGTTCTGACTTCAAGAACGAATCTCGTAGCTGAGTCCTCTATGAAGAGTGTGCCCATATTGTTGACTGGGAGGGGGTGGGGCTTGAGAGATTTACTCGCAGACCACTTTCTGTAGGCTCTTTTTTGAAATGATGAATCCACCATTCAAAGTTTTTTTTTCTCTACCATAAAGCATCGTTGATGTGTGTCCTGGAACCCCAGCCAGCTGTGGCTCTGTCTGGACACTGTATGTTTCCGTCTGCGCGGATTTCCGTGTCAGAGATGAAAAAAGTTTCCTGAAAAGAAAAAAATAACATTGAGGGATCATGCATCGTGCATGCCAATGGACTGACCCTTGTGGAAAGATTAGTGAGATGATATTCAGATGGTGTTCGGTGAGGCGTGCAAGCGGTGATAAGCACACCTTAGACCAGGAAGCACATATAATAGGTTCACACTCAAGCTAGAAAACCCATGCAAAGTTCAGTTAGGTGTAACTAGAGCTCCATTCCAACAAGAAAACAGAAGGCCCTATATTCTTTACAGCCTTACTAGCAATGTCTAGCAATATAAATGGTTCTGACAAAGATAATCGCTGATATGAACGAACCTGGAAGTTGTTACACTGCTTTTAGCGAGCTCTGTATTGTTACTGACACAGAAGTGGTGGCAATGAATTATTGAGTTTTCCAGACTAATAATCAAATCAGTGAGCAGCAACGTTGGCGTACGGTCCTTACTTTTGGTGGCTTTTGTGGTTGTTTCCATCATCTTAAAAGATTACTGCCGAATGTTTATACTGTGCCTCTCAAAAAGTTTCACTTTGTAATGTTGTACTTGTATTTGTTATTTATGGCATTTCTAAGGATCATAGCTTAAGAACATTATTTGCATTTGCCAAGAAATGCTTATTCTGGCTGGTACATTATAGAACTGTAAAAAGCGTCATTACCGTCATACCTTGTTATCTTATAAAAAGTGTCTTTGATGTAAAAGGCATACGAATCTTTCAAAAGAGCAACATGTATATATATATTTTTTTTTTTTTTTACTGTGTTCCCATGAACTCAGCACTGTGATTCTGTCTAATTTAGATCTCCAAGACTCATTATCCAACAAGACAGCGTGGCACTGTGAAAGGAAAATCTCAGGGCTTTCAACAAAATCTCTCCTTATTTCACAGCATTTCTTTTTTATGGTTTGTAATGACTAGTTCCCACACAAAACAGATTTTTTTTTTCCATTTTTTAGCAGTGATGTGAAATGATTAAACATCTCTAATGGATGGTAACTGCAGTGTCCCTAAAAGAGAGCCGAAACTAAGATTTAAAAACCGCTCTTGTGTCTTGCGAGAGTATAAATTGTCAGAGTTGCGAATCCACAGAAACGTTTCCCCCGGAACACAGGACACCCCCTTTCGGAAAGGCCAGTTTAATGAGGGGATGGGGAGCGATCTATGTCGGTTATTCCTCACTTCGATTTCTTTGCACAAACCAATCAATACAAATTGATGTGCAATTTGTGGTGTAACAGAGGAAGCGGATTGGATATTTCTCTCTGCCCAATTTTGTGGAAACATCCCGAATGAGTTGGCTCCATTAGCAGGATTTTATAATTGCCGTGGTGTACATATAATGCAATAAGATTTGGCTAATGGGGCCGTTTATATACAGTTAACGCACTTACCGGAGACAGAGATGAAATGTAGAATTATTATATAGCATTGTGGAGCATGATTCAAGATTTTAAGTACCTGATTTGAGTTGGAACCACAGGAGTAGTATAGCAAGTTAGAAGCCCACAACATATGGGCGACGTATAATAACTCAGGATTTAACGCAGTTAGAGTGGTGTCAGTTGCCAGAATAGTCCGAGGATTAGGGTAATGCGCTGCCATTCGTTGCAGCTGGCTGCTGACCCAGTCTAAGTTTAACGTGTATGGTTGTGCACTTGGGCAGCGCCTCCATTAAGCCGACGGCGTCGGCGGTGGGAAAGAGAGAGAGGTGCAATTTTCTCGAGTAGGTGTCCCAGGGACAGCGGCCCTGACCGTGTGACGGAGCGCTCGTGGCTGAAGATTGGTAATGCGATTAACCCTGTGATTTAAGGCTGGTAGGCCTTACCTCACACCTCAGAACAGGCAGGAAGATGGTGCGGGTGGCGCAATATGGCCATTGCCTGAGTGTGGATATGTGGCCATTTGTCTGCGTGTGAGTGGTGGGGTAGAGGCGTGTGCTGCTCCATAGGGCTGTCACCCCGATAAAAATCGTGCTTTTTATATTATACATTTATACATTATACATTTATGGTCTGTCGGGCTCTGAGATAGGGAGATTGCCATTTATCGGGGGGAAGAAAGGTTTTGCTTCCATACATTAATCACACTTCCATTAATCTGCTTTGTGGCTCATTTAAAACAAGCATAACACCAAAGCCGTGACGGGGACAACGCACCTCATCGGGCTCAATAGATTCACAGGCAGAACTGCCAAAAGGCCTTGAGAAAGCTACTTGGAGAAATGACGAACTGAGTCAGGTTTTCCCTTTGATAATGCTAGTGCAGATCTGGAGACTGCGTCCCTGTCTGCCGGTTGTGTTTGTCGGAATATAAACACTTCATTTGTCTTTCCGAACCCCGTGCCTGTACCTTGCGACGGCTCTTTGATAAGGTGCTCCAGATGGCCTCCTTTCCCTTTGATGTGCGCTCCTCGCGAAACCCGTGCCAAATGTCAGCCTCATCAGGTTCATCTTTCAAAACTGAAATTGGGCCCTCTGAGCTTTTAAGCCTTAAATCCCGCAATTTTCTCATTTAAATGGAGATCTGCCTGCCGCATTTCTCCGCCGTACATAGTGGTGATCTTCTCTCTCTGGAGTCACACCGTCACCATACTGATCTTCTCTCTCTGTTGCCACACCGTCACCATACTGATCTTCTCTCTCTGGAGCCACACCGTCACCATACTGATCTTCTCTCTCTGGAGTCACACCGTCACCATACTGATCTTCTCTCTCTGGAGCCACACCATCACCATACTGATCTTCTCTCTCTGGAGCCGCACCGTCACCATACTGATCTTCTCTCTCTGGAGTCACACCGTCACCATACTGATCTTCTGTCTCTGGAGTCACACCGTCACCATACTGATCTTCTCTCTCTGGAGCTACACCGTCACCATACTGATCTTCTCTCTCTGGAGCCAGACCGTCACCATACTGATCTTCTCTCTCTGTTGCCACACCATCACCATACTGATCTTCTCTCTCTGGGCATCGGCTGTTTTGTATTTTGAGCCGGCATTCTAATTCTGATGCTAATGGTCTTTGTTTAGGATCTTGCCACCACACGCAAAAGTACTGCCATTTGACCCTCGTCCTCACCAGCCCTGATATTTGTCTGTTTATCAGAGATGGTGAACTGGTGAACTGTGAACTCTGTGGAAGGACTAACAAAGCCCCCCCCCCCCCCCCCTCCTGTTTTGTTTCCTCAGTGTGCAAGTTTAAAGCACACAAAAGATGTGCAGTCCGGGCCACAAACAACTGCAAATGGACAACTTTGGCCTCCATCGGGAAGGACATCATTGAGGATGAGGACGGGGTGAGTATCCGTCCCGGTCGGTCCGCTCTCCCAGTGGTCTGTGTAAAACGCTGAAGGCAGCGCTAATGCGATAGCATTGGAGCCGGCGAGAGAGAGAACCATCACCATGGGAAGTGCTTTGCGCTGAGCGCCCCTGCCGGTTGTGTGTCTTCAGATCGCCATGCCCCACCAGTGGCTGGAGGGGAACCTGCCCGTCAGCGCCAAGTGCGCGGTGTGCGATAAGACGTGCGGGAGCGTGCTGCGCCTGCAGGACTGGCGGTGTCTGTGGTGCAAGGCAATGGTGAGGACCGGCACTGTGCTACTTTGGTGTTGGTATTTATTCAGTCATTTGGCTTAATTATCATGTCTGCATGTGTCTGTTGGCCCTTGCTATTAACTACTGAGTACCTACACAGATTTTATCTGGCATTTGTTTTTCATTAGGGTGGGCAAGCCAGAGTGAACTGAAAATCTGATAAAATCTTCATAAAATTAGCAATTTGGAATGATTCTTATCATTCTTATATTGTCACGACTATGAATGGCATGTGTTTGTTTTGGATTTACGGATGGCTTATGTTGCAACAGTCCTGACCGGGGCATTTCCTTATTTTAACTATCGTTAACATACAACTGTTTGTACATAGCTTGGCATCATCAGCATGTCAGATGATCGGCCCAGGTTTAATGAACCGTGGCAGTCACGACTCAAGGCGGGCCAGACCGCCATGCCTATAAAGTGCTAGAGTTCCGCCGGGGAAGCCTGTGGTCTGCGTGCTGTGCTGGCGCTGAGGGGGTTAATCGGTCTCTTCTCGGACAGGTGCACACTGCCTGTATGGATCTGTACCCCCGAAAGTGTCCCCTGGGCCAGTGCAAAGTGTCCATCATCCCGCCCACTGCCCTCAACAGCATCGATTCAGACGGTATGTGTCCCGGCCTCGGGCGGTCCCTTTTGTGTGTGGGCTTGACACCTGCCACTCATCATTTAAGCAGGCTGCTTGACAGACATCACATATCCTGTCATATTGAGCCACGTTGTCAGATGGATATCGACAGGATTTTGGCTTTCGACCAAAGTAAAAATATAGGAGAGATGCCCACATAAGTAAGCTTTTTTTTTTACCCTGTATCCGTGTCTCCGGAACGTTTGTGCGTGCTGTTAGCTTTCCATTGATGTGCCAGCACAGGAAACGATGCGGGGGCTGCGTTCACGCCGAATAGACTTCAGCAATCCATACGACTGGAAACTCGAGGGGGCGGAGACGTGCCCTGTTTGACCAATTGAATGCGAGCGAGCCATGGCGACCAGCCTATGTGTCCTGACGGTCAGGGCGCTGCGATTGGGGGAGCTGATGGAGAATGCTCGGAAGAGCAATGGCAGCGTATTCATGGGAACTTTAACCTTTTCTAATTTAATTAGGGAAGCGGAAAAAAAAACTGACGCCCGGATAAATAGATGCTGACAACGTTTCTTTCCATTTGGTCACATGGCCCTTCCGTCTGTGTTGCCACGGCGCTGTGCAGAGCTTAACAAGAAAAGATCAACAATCCTTACATCTTAACCACCTCCCCACCCACCCCCACAGCACTGTCGGTGTAATTGCTATTGTATCATGTGCTGGGAAAATGTGCGATGGAAAACAAACATGCCCTTTTTTCCTCCGACAATGTTAATCTCGACGCGCTGTTTGCGTTTATGCGGCGCTGTTTGTTTTGGCCAGTCGCTCACCTTGTGCGCGGTGCCGTCGGAGCGCCGTCCAGAAATAGCGAGCGGGAGGTTTTGTTGACAGATAAATGAAAGTGCTATTTTTAAACTGAGGTTTACACCTTCCTGGGTGGCTGTGGAGGTCTAATAATAGGAGGGCCCTCCACACCACTGGCCTGGCCTTTTCCATCTCTGCGTCAGTCATGGATTACGGTTCCTTACATTGATTTGCGCCCAGGCCCATGGGAGGACGGTTGGGCTCGCTGTTTAATTAGAGAAGGATTTGCCCAGAACGGATTACTGCAGCCACGGCCCAATAGGAAGATTAATAAAGCCAGAGATCAATACTGCCAGAGTAAGTCAGATTATAGTGTGTCACTGAGTGGCGTCGTTAGCTCCAGCAGCTGGCTAATAAAGGAGTACACCAATTAGGAGAATCCTCATCTCGGAGATTAAAAGGACAAAAATTGTTTAAAGAAATAAAGTGCGTAGAAACATCACTAGCAGTAAGGCCCTGGGGAAAACTGGCTGACAGACCAGTGAGTGGAGAGGAGGAGACCTCAGAGGCACGTGCATGGATTCCCCTGCCGCGGCAACAGCCAGGAGGGGAGCTGCATGCTAATTGGCTGAGAGCCGCGTGCGGCACGTGCCAGGGCTCCGTGACTTTCTCCCTGACGCAGGCGGCCTGCTGGTTGAGAGTCACTGCAGGCTCCTTGAGTCCGCACCCAGAAACGCAGAGCGCCCCCCCTCGGAACCACCCAGACGCACTCATCACCATGCTCCAGCACACATGTTACACTGTCATCCACATCACAGATGCGAACGTGCACACACACTGACACAACACAACAGCCAGCCTTAAACCAAACATGAATATGTCTGCATTCAACCGCACACACACTTACACAACACAACAGCCAGCCTTAAACCAAACATGAATATGTCTGCATTCAACCGCACTCAAACTGACTCAACACAACAGCCAGCCTTAAACCAAACATGAATATGTCTGCATTCAACCGCACTCAAACTGACACAACACAACAGCCAGCCTTAAACCAAACATGAATATGTCTGCATTCAAGCGCATACACACAATGCACATACTTGCAGATTCACACATGCATAAATAAACAAAACTGTAGAAATGCAAACACACCTATATGCACGCACAGAAGCCCACATTTTTACATCTTTGTTACAGTTTTATCAGACGCTTTTTATCCTTACAATTTCTACATTCGTCCATTTATACAGCTGGATATTTAACTGAAGCAATTCCGGTTAAGTACCTTGCTCAAGGGTACAACAGCTGGGATGGGACTTGAACCTTTCGGGTACAAGCCTACCACCTTAGCCACTACACCACCAGCTGCCCCACACATAACACTGTGCATAAGCAAACACACAATTGCACACCACTATCAGTCATGCAAGCACACAAACATATCAAGAAATCAGCCATGTAATAAACTCTTGTCTATAGTTTCCATAAAAACGGAAGGATCAGAAAGCGTTTAGAGACCTTGATGAGCACAGCCCTTTAGTTTTTATCTGGCCTACATACAAACTTTCTCAGCTGTACTAGGTTGTGCTTGAAGCATAAATGTTTCTGTTTGTTGTCAGCGCGAGGGACTGATTCATTTCTTTAGATGCATGGAATGAAGTGCAGCCACTCTATAACAGGTATTCGTTTTAGTCAGGGTTATCCATTTCAGTCATGCCATTTTGTTATTTGTGCTGCTGTTTTGGCAAAATCAAAGGCTGTGCGCTGGTTTTTGTGACTAATGTTGCTTTTGATATCATCGGTGTTGCGTTCCGTTTCCCTGTACTTGATTTTTGCAGACGCATAGCCGCGTCTTCGCCGTTGAATAGATCCTTGTGTCGCAAACTTTGCTGACAAAGGTCTCATTAACATGTCTCACTGAGGCCCGTTAATTATGACTGTCTGAAGGGGCTCTTAAAATTATGGTAACATCTCATAATATTCATGAGCCGGCCTTGTCTGAGCCGAGCCCTGCTGAGCAAAGCTATTGCCAATAAACAGCAGGTGTTCTGGGCCACACGTCGTATGTTGGAAATGCGCTCTATCCTGTTATGGGTTTGTCACACACTTACACTTTTCATTTGAATGTTCTAGAGATGATCTTTCATAGAATCTGGCACTGTCAATTTGACGCTCAGGCTTTCCGATAATTATTCTTTTAAACCGAGAACCACTTAGAAAATGTAGATGGTTCCCTGGATTCAAACCTGAGCTTCCTCCCATGTTTGTCACACGTTTCCTACTTCTTACTGGGTGTAAGTGACCTGAACGACTGGGAACTCGAGGAGAAGAATTTTCAGTTTTTTTCCCTTTTTTGTACTGCCTTCTCTGTTTGTTTGTTTTTAATCCCCTTTAAAAAATGTAATCTCTTTAGCCCTTTGTGACATATTCTATTTGATATAATAAATACAATGTATTGATTGATCTGGGCCTTTTGTTTTCCGACAGGCTTCTGGAAGGCCACCTGCCCACCCTCCTGTGCCAGCCCCCTCCTTGTCTTTGTTAATTCCAAGAGTGGGGACAACCAGGGGGTGAAGTTCCTGCGCCGCTTCAAGCAGCTGCTGAACCCGGCCCAGGTCTTCGACCTAGTCAATGGCGGACCTCATTTAGGGTAAGCAAAACTGGATGGGTTGGGTTAGTCCAATTTATATCCCGAGATCAAACAAAAACCAAAAACATTTATCCGAAATTCGCTTTTTTCCGTTTATCGTTGCCAGTGGTTAGGACTGGTGGAGTATTGTGGAATATCATTCATTTTGAATGAAGCCTACATTGTGTCATTGTGGCTGAGACAATACCAGCGTGTTCATGGGATTTTGTGTCCTGCAGCCTACGCTTGTTTCAGAAGTTTGACAACTTCCGGATCCTCGTGTGTGGAGGAGATGGTAGCGTGGGTTGGGTTTTGTCTGAAATCGACAAGCTGAACCTTCACAAACAGGTAGGAAACTGAACTTAACCGTGCCAAATCAGCGCAGAGTGAACCTGAGCAGGGTCCTGAAGGGAGCGGTCTCGTTTCAGTGTCAGCTGGGGGTGCTGCCCCTGGGCACGGGGAACGACCTTGCCCGTGTGCTGGGCTGGGGGCCATCCTGCGATGATGACACACAGCTGCCCCAGATCCTGGAGAAGCTGGAGAGGGCCAGCACGAAGATGCTGGACAGGTATGTCAGCAGGCTGGGAGAGAAATGGCTGGAGACAAGGCTAGGCTACTGTTTAAAAACCCACTGGGTAATGTCACCAGCCTTGTGTCTGACACTCACATGCTCCCACACACACACAAGATTGGTTTGTGCCACAGCAGTGTGTTGAGAGGCAACCTGAGACATCTGTAGTTGTTTTGCTTGTCTGCAGGTGGAGCATAATGACTTACGAGATTAAAATACCTCCTAAACACAGCTGTCCCACCACGCCAGAGGAGTCCGACGAGTGCCAGGTACCAGTTCCCTCAACACCCGTTTGATATTTCCAATGAATGTCATTTAGTTAGAGTATAGTTAGTGTTCCTAAGTATAGTACTGGTGACGAATGGCATACCAGACATGGTACCATTGACCAGCCCAGTGTATTCTGACAATAGTATTTATTTGCTCATTGCTCAAGTATGTAATAAAATATATGACGAAAATGATGTGATTTTTTACATCCGTCCGTTCTGTTGTGACAAGCCTCTGTTGTCACAGTTTCAGATCTCAGCATATGAGGATTCGGTCGCTGCTCACCTCACCAAGATCCTCAACTCGGACCAGCACTCGGTTGTCATATCCTCGGCCAAGTGAGTGCCTGGCAACCGGCGAGGGTGGCCTCAGGTCACGGTGCTGTACCACGGAGGGAGACCCTAACCTCAACTTACCTTTACCCGCTCTTCTCTCCCACCACCAAGGGTTCTCTGTGAGACCGTCAAGGATTTTGTTGCCAAAGTGGGGAAGTCTTACGATAGAAGCTTGGAAAATACAGACGAGGCTGAGACAATGTCTTTGAAAGTGAGTCGCGGCGCGCATGTTTGTAATGAAAATGGCTAACGAAATGCTAATTAAAGTAATTAAATAACTCCTGAGCAGTGTTAGGGAATTTTCCGTGTGAAATCCCGAGCAGTGTTGGGAATGTTTTCCGTGTGAACTCCCGAGCAGTGTTGGGAATGTTTTCCGTATGAACTCCGAGCAGTGTTTGGAATGTTTTCCGTGTGAACTCCTGAGCAGTGTTAGGAGTATCCCATGTGAACTCCTTAGCAGTGTTAGGAGTTTTCCGTGTGAACTCCCGAGCAGTGTTGGGAATGTTTTCCGTGTGAACTCCCGAGCAGTGTTGGGAATGTTTTCCCCTGTGAACTCCTGAGCAGTGTTAGAATTATCCCCTGTGAACTCCTGAGCAGTGTTAGGAGTTTTCCGTGTGAACTCCCGAGCAGTGTTGGGAATGTTTTCCATGTGAACTCCCGAGCAGTTTTGGGAATGTTTTCCGTGTGAACTCCTGAGCAGTGTTAGGAGTTTTCCGTGTGAACTCCCGAGCAGTGTTAGGAGTATCCCATGTGAACTCCCGAGCAGTGTTGGGAATGTTTTCCGTGTGAACTCCCGAGCAGTGTTGGGAATGTTTTCCCCTGTGAACTCCCGAGCAGTGTTGGGAATGTTTTCCGTGTGAACTCCTGAGCAGTGTTGGGAATGTTTTCCGTGTGAACTCCTGAGCAGTGTTAGGAGTTTTCCGTGTGAACTCCCGAGCAGTGTTGGGAATGTTTTCCCCTGTGAACTCCCGAGCAGTGTTAGGAGTATCCCATGTGAAATCCCGGCAGGGTCTCTGGTCTTTTTGTCATCTCTTTCGCCTTTTTCCCACACTTTGTCCCTCGTTCGCCTTCCAGTGTGCCATCCTCAACGAGAAGCTGGACTCGCTCCTGCGGACCCTCAACACCGAGGCTCAGGCCTGCCCGCCTCGCTCCACGCCTCCCATCGTGGAGGAGGAGCTGGAGGAAGAGGAGGAGCTGGAGGAGGAGCTGGAAGAGGAGGATGAGGAAGGGCTGAGTGAAGAGTCCCTAACAGAGTTGAAGGAGAACGTGACGGAGAAGGCCTCCCAGCCGGCCTTGTCCAGGCCCAAGGAGCAGCTTATGCTGCGGGCCAACAGCCTGAAAAAGGCTGTGAGACGGATCATCGAGCAGGCCGAGAAAGGTAGATCCGGAAGCTTCTTTCCCTTCTTTATTATCTCTCAGTATGCTCGTACTTTAGAGGTCATTTGAGATGAACATGGAGGTCAAGCGCTGGTTTTAGGAGATCAAACGCTGAAATCAAAGATTACAGACCCAAAATAAAGAAAATAAAGGCGAAAAAGCTTGGAAATCACAAATTGCAATGACAAGGAATAGGGAAAAGTAATAATTAGGAGCAATATGTTGTGGAAGTGTCAGCAACGGGTGGCGTGGGCGGGCTGTTAATGGAGCGGCGATGTGTGTGAAGAAAGCTGGCAGGACTTTGTGCCAGTCGGGGACGCTTTGCTCAGCATGAAGAGATGCAGAGCTCTCCAAGATCTTGCCAGTCAAGTGCTCCAAATTCCCCCATGTACCCGCCTCCGCCCGTGTACCCGCCTCCGCCCGTGTACCCGCCTCCGCCCATCTACCCGCCTCCGCCCGTCTACCCGCCTCCACCCCTTTACCCGCCTTCGCCTGTGTACCCGCCTCCACCCCTTTACCCGCCTTCGCCTGTGTACCACTCCCCCTCTGTAGAGAACTACAAAATGCATCCTATGTTTTAGTTGTGGTACCGCAAACGTGTAACGTAAACTCTTCTTTGCGTGTCTGCCTTCCACCCCCTAGTCAACCTCGCTAATAGCAATGAGCATATCGAGGCTATTGGTCGTGTGTGTCTTTTCTATTTTTAAATGGTCAAACTGAATGATGTGATAAGTTATGATACAAAGAATGAAAAGTTCCAAGGTATTCTAACAGTAATCCCCAAACATTGGTGAAGTCTCTGAAGGTATGTTTATGTTAAGGTATGTTTAGTGATTGTGTAGCCAATCTGGAACACACCAGCACAAGGCTCTTACAGCCCAGCTGATTTGCAGAGAACGCTTGTCCGTACTTTTGTCTGCCATTATTGTGGACAGGTAAGCTCAGCACTCATTGGCTGTTTCTGTTCCTGAACCTCAGGTGTGTCGTAGCAATGCAGGCAGGGTTCATCCTGGGTATGCGACAGTGTATTGCCCTGTCTGGCTAAATGTAAAACACTTGTTTTGTTAAAAGCTGCTTCGACTTTACAGAATGTTAAGCCGTGCAAATTTTAAGCTTTGCAGGAATGTCATGTTTTGAGCGGCTGTAGTTGGATCAGGTGACTGGCGGTCTCAGAAACCCAAGCTCAGAGTTATGCTGGGCTGTAGGGCGCACCTCCCCTGTCTCGGTTGTTGATCTTCAGGCCTCTGACCTCCCATCTCTCCTCCCTCCCGTTCTCCCAGTGGTGGACGAGCAGAACGCGCACACGGAGGAGCAGCAAAACATGCAGTCCCCCACAGAGTTCCGGAAGGAGAGCGAGGAGGAGGGCAGGGAAAACGAGAAGGATGAGGACACCAAGGAGCTGGAATCACACTCGTGTAAGACCTGTTGCTCCCTTAACCCAGCGTTAATCCCAGGGCTTAATTTGTAAATCAGGAGGTCCCGGAACAGGTGCCGGTCCGAAATCTGGGAGGTCCCGACAAATCAAGCCCTGGTTAATCCCCTAAAATATCTTTTAAATGGTGAGGAATCTATGACAGAAGCTTGGATGTTTTATCTGATTATCAATATTACTTATAATTGTTTTGTCCTTTACATTTTTTAGAAGAGGTTAAAATAAGGAGCGCACTCCGTTCTTCATTTGGGGCACAAATACTGCCATCTGCTGTCATGTTGCAAATACTCAAGATCTTTGATACCCATATAGTGGTTATGGAAATAGATATGTTGTTTCTGTGGGGTTGTGTTGTGAACTGATAAGAAAGACAGGGTTTATTGTGAAACCACTATATGAGAGCTTAAATGCAAAGTGTTTGGGCAAAATTTGTGACCCAGCAAGTACCAATGAAAATGTGTTCTCTGCCTTGATGAAGGGGATGTTACCATCCCAGTTTATTAGACACTCTGCGTCATTTGAGTTTCTCTGTCAGGTAAAATATGTACAAGAAACGATCGGAAAAGGCCGGTGTGCTGCCTTTGTGGTGACCGAAACATGTCATTGTGTACTCCGCGGTGATACTTCCTGTTTATGTGGACACCTGCTTCCTAGCCCTCCATCCAGGAAGGGAATAAAAGGCTGTTTTCAGAATGGCCGTTTCCCTGGGGCCTTTCCTGCAAGCTCCTCCATTCTGCAGCTGTTCTTCTCTGTGTCCCACTGCACATCTCTTGTGGCGGATCCCTGAACTAGCTGACAACATCATGTGAATTAGTGTTGAGCTCTGCCAGACCCATTATTATTTTCCTATGGCTACTATTTGTGAGCCCTAGGGGGAAAAAAAATGTTCCGTTGGTATATATGACGGTAGGGCATTTACTAAGCAGCTGTTACTCGGTTGTGTTTTTCGGTGAGTTACGGAGTTTAACTAAGAGTTGGCTGAAAGGCAGGTTGTTTTTTTATCTGAAAGAATGAAACTAATGAAAGATCTGATTTGTCACTTTATCCCCAGCCGCTAAGACAACACCGTGCTCTCCCCCAGAGAGGCATATGAGTCGCAGCACGCAATCCTGTGGCTCCTTCTCTATGCCCCCCTTCAGTGCCAGCAAGGAGAACCTCCCTGTTCTCAACACACGCATCATTTGTCCCGGTACGGAGTCCCACACTCTACACTCTCGTACCTTTCTCAAGTGTCTGACACAAGTTCTGGTCATTTGTCTAACCCCTCCATAAGAGATTGACTCATTGTGCACACAAATGCACTGATCTGATGTGTCTATCCATCTGTGTGTGTGTGTGTGTGTGTGTGTGTGTGTGTGTGTGTGTGTGTGTGTGTGTATGTGTGTGTGTGTGTGTGTGTG
>JAOYSI010027184.1:0-14167 GCA_025775065.1 Hiodon alosoides
GGTTTGTTGTTTTTTTGTTGTTTTTTGTGTTTTGTCGGTGGTCGGGGTTGGTTTTTGGCCGTTTTGTGGGGGGGGGGGGTGGGGGGGGGGGGGGGGGGGGGGGGGGCCCAAGGCCTTGCGAAGGAATTTTGGAGTAGGCGGGGTTGTGACAAACGGTGGTGAACTGGCGTGGTTGAAGAATCCCTGTACAGCCTTATAGGAGTGGCTGTTATGATAATGGACTCATGTTTGTGATCCCTAGCTATGTGAAAGGGGTTTGATCAGGTGATAAATTTAAAAACTGTAAATACTGTGGAAGTCTAATTTAATAAAGGGGGCTGCTAAGCAACTTAATTCATGTTGGCCAAAAGTACAGCTGTAATTGGTCTGCATGCTGTTGAAGCTAGGCAGAGCAATGACCCCACCCCACCCCCCCCACTCTCTCTTCTTCCTCTCTGTTTTTGTATGTCCTACAGGCTTGTACAATTTCAGTAGATATGAAAGCCCTCTCCAGCCCTGCCCTGCCCTCCAAACAGCCAGATCTGAAGGTGCAGCTGGTGACTCATTAGACACACCTAGGCAGAGTGTGCAGAGTGGCCCAGCCACGCTCCTGACTCAAGACTTAGTCAGGACTGGTGCCTGGGCCGTCATTCTTCAATTAATTGATATTTATCTGTGACATTGTGGTAACATCTGTTTATTAATCTTATTTCCTTACAATTGAACATAGTTGGCTTTTTACTGAGATTAAACATCTATACGCCCTCAAGCATTAAATGTACCTATACAAAACATTACCACATATTTGCATGGTAAAAGTTTGCGTAGCCCACCTGTGACCTGGAGTCCTACATAAAACGGAACTATACCGCTTAAGTTCCATTATTGTGCAAGCCTAGTTGATTTTTTAAAAGATTTACTGGTGTATTCAAATATTTAATTTGACTACTGACACAAAATTAGATTTTTTTATCTTTCTATAGCTGCAATTCCTGCCCCCCTTTCACTCTTTTCGGAGACAACTTGTGAAGGAGGCACACAATGACCGCTGAATAAAACCAGTGATCTGAAAACATTGGCGATTGTCATGGAGATTCTTAAAAGAATTTGGCTCAAGAAAGCAGGGGCCGCGAAACGCGCGAGTTTGGTCAAGGGCGGGTGGGCGAGAGAGAGTCTTAAAACTTACTGCAGGTTTTGACCTTGTCTCAAAACAGTGCGTCGCAGCTCATGCAGAAATGTGACTGGGCGGCTTGATTCTCTTTGAATCACAATGCCCTTGCCTAAAGACGCCAGAGTTTTCAAAAATGTGTTATGAACTTGAGGATCCCTGAGAAAAACCGGACTCTGCCGTCTTGAGACCGAAGTAAGTCACTTGCAATTGTCGTTTGTGGCATAAAAAGAATGTCACTGCACAAAATTATTGTTGTGATTTATTAATAATATTTAATAATATTTTTATTATTCGGAGATTGAACAAGGCGGTGTTTTTTTCACGTTTTGTAAAATACATTTGTCGTTTGTTTTTGTTTACAAAATGTAGTTTTCATCAAACATGTATAAAATACAAATTGATTAGACGTAGTTTAATCAGTTTAAGCGTACGTTCTTGCGTTAATATATCTTCTGTTCCCTTAAAATTCCCTATATTATATTATTATTATATTATATTATAGACAACGTGTAATTGTTTTTCTCGATTCGAAGTCTCATTATAGTTTTCAACTATGATGGTGATTATAACAGTCTTGTATCTTCTACTCAGATGTTGAACACATTTCTTGAGTCGTTCCTTTTAACTCGTGTTCTTTGTTTTGAAAATAATGACACGATAATGACTTATTTCCTGTTATATCAGTTTGAGTATCCGTGAAACATAAAAAACATAAATGTAATTCGCGCCGGCAGCCCCCTTCAAGATGTTCTGTAAATTATCCTATGAGGGATTGTACTTCGCTTTCACAAGGGGTCTGAACACCATTTCCAGGGAAACTGTTGCGTTGTAACGAAGCTTTTCAGCCTTTTTTTATGCAATAGGAGTGAGGTAATGCCAGTAACGGCTACGATGCACGTTAACCGGGGCAGCTGGGGTTGTTATGACCACTGTGTCTGACTTAATACCGAAGGTTGTCAGTTCAAGTCCCACCCAGCTATCCTTCAGTTAGGTATTTGACCCGAGTTACTTCAGTAAATTTCCGTCTGTATAAGTGATTAAATATTTAAATTTTAAGTCTCTTTGGATAAAAGCGTCTGCAAAGCAAATAAAACGTTAAAGCTAGAGCCTCTCCGAGAGTGTGCCGTGGACCAAGCGGTTCGCAGGTGCTCTGCTTGTAGGCTACTGCAGCGGGGTAGCCTCGGCCATGGGTCTCTCTCGGCAGTCGTGGGCCTGGAAATAAACGTTGCGCTGATGCCCGTTTTTAGTCACCGTAACGGCCTGTATTGGAAAATAGTCGCTATGTAGCTCTTTCTTAGAAAAAGTTTGGAGACCTACAAATCCATTTGCTAAATGGTCACACCCACGCTCCTATTCATTTGATTCAATGTATAGGTTCAAATTTCAGGAAAAATACTTTAGTGAAAAGGCATGCAAGAAGATTTTTGTTTTTTTCTCTAAATGCCTTTTTTTATTTATTCCAAAAGTCAAAAATTCCTCTGGGAGCTGTTTGGTCAACTGCTACCCCAAGCTTGAAAGGGAATACAAGATGGTGGTGGCTGAGACAATAGTTTATTTTATTTTGGGGGAAACGAAACCCTTTTTTTTCCCAGGTCAGATTTGAATGTGACTTTTGTAAGGAAATGTCTTTCTATGAGTCATGAGTATTTATTGTTTTCCAGACTTCAGTTCCCACTCTCTTTCTCTTTTGTTACTGTGCATTCATTCGTATTTGTGGACGCCCATGTCAGTAGCTCAGTAGTTCTCATAAACGCAGCTCCAAGTCCCCGATCCTGCCTCCCGTGGAGGAATTTAAACACCTGGAATCACTTGATGGTTGATGGTTGAAGTGCTGAAACTGACGTCCCAGGAAGGGCATGATGGGACTTGTAGTTTAATCATCCGAACCAAACCACCAACCGGGAGGCAGCATGATACCAGTGTTTACAGTTAACGCTGCAATACCCAAAGGTTTAGAATATCCAATGAATATGTCAAACGTCGAGAACGGAATTATGTTTTTATAGGGGCGATCTGTGTTGAGAACTCCTTTGATTCTCTTTTGGAAAGGGATTAATTCACTGGATGGTGAGCTCCCTTCCTTCAGCATGCCTGGGCTGAAAAGCAGATCAGAGCCCAGGGGGTGGGGAGGGCTGCAGGGCGGGCATGACCAAGCTGCTCCTGCCCAAGAATGTGCTGTTCTGAAATGTGCCCGTTTTCTCCCTTCCCTGGCCCGCCAGTCTGCTAGGAGGTGTTCAGAACTTTACTTGTGCATGTGTAGATGTTTGCATGCCCTTGTTTTGTTAGATTTGGTGCCTGTGTTAGATCTAAAGTACACCTTGGGGGGAAAGGATATGGTGTGGCGGTTCCCGCCTTCGAGGGTTAAATCATGCCTGTCCGCTTACCTGTGGGTGTGGGTGTGGGTGTGGGTGTTTACGCACCGATATGAGCGCTTTCCTGTGTGTGAGTGTGCGTGTTTGCACAGTCCTGACTGAGAGCCAGGGTTTTTTTTGCACCCTGCAGGCAAGGCTTCTTGCTGCCACTCCCAAGAGCTCCTTGGTCCTGCTGATCTCGAGTTCCAACGCAGGTGAGGTGTTGGCTGTAGGAATGTCGAGCAGGGGGAGGTGCGGTTTCATTCTTAAAGGCGGGGGAGAAGTTCTGGAGGGGGGGGGGGGCTAGTCCCCGGTCACTTACCTGAGTTGGAGCAGAGCCGGGGGCACAGGTTAGAGGGAGGGGCTATTGAATTGCAGTGCGCACACAAACCCCCGCCCGTTCATATTGCTTTTCAGTTCTTTCTGTTCTCGGTGTTCCTCTCACTTCAAGGGACTGACACACACGCACGCACGCACGCACGCACGCACACACAAGCACACGCGCAGTTGGGCACTCACTCCCCTCTGAGATTCCTGGGGATAAAAGTCTAGCAACGGGGTTGGGTGAGAAGAGAAGACAGAGCCGCAAAGAAGAAGGGGGGAAAAGAGAAGTGTGCTTTCCTTTCCGTCACACGGCCACCGGGAACAAACAAAGCCCTCCGACGGCTGGGATTAAACCAAGGAAAGTTTGTCTGGGAGACACAGGTGGATATTGGGTATCTCTCCGCAGAGTCTGCAGAAGTGTCTGGGAAGAAAAATATACGAAGGACTTGCTTTTCTTTTTTAACAGAGTTTATTTACTTGGAATTTGGGATTTGAACCAGGAAACGGCATTAAGAGGTTAGTGAGTTACCTAATCATTATAAACTACGTCTCGCACTTCCCCTGTTCTCTATTCCATCCTCCATAGTATTCCTTTTTGTATGTTTGCGTGTGCGTATTTTTGTGCGAATGCTTTTGTGTGTGGTCAGCGATGGGAACCTCAGGCTTGACCAGTCTGCAAAAGAAGTACGAAATGCTTGTTGCACCAGAAAAAAATAGACAGAAAAGCCCTGACTGGCCAAACTGTTTATGTGGCAATTCTACCATCCAATTCTACCATTTCTGCTGTTGTGTTATGTTCTCTTTGTATATTTTCAGCTTCTCCCATCCTCTTTTTTCCCTCCATGACTTTTGTTTTGATAGGTAAACATTCTGTGAGAAAGTAGTTCTCGTCATTCGGTGCTGAAATTCTCAAGAACGGTTGGGAGTTCTGTAACTTTGCTGAGAGATTATCAGTTTACTGCTTCAGCAGAACGTTCATGTGGTAATGACACAACATAGACATAACGTCATAAACGTGACCTTCGTCTATACTGCAACATCAATAGATAGAATCTATTGCCTTGAGTCATGTATATCTATATTTTTAGGGCTTTTAATGAATTTAAAACTTTCTGGTATCTACCTCATTACAATTATCATTGTTATATTGACATCGGTTCCCGTTATGGCAGGGAGTTAAATTATTGTTCTTATGGTCTCCATATCGGTTGCCTGCAAGTTGTTCGTAGTTGAAGGTTCAGCAAAGACAGCGAAGGGGTTTTAATTGTGGGAAACAGAAAGTTGATGACGGGGGCCGGTTCAGACAGTTTTTTCATGTCAAGGCGTTTCAGCTCGTGGATACCAGAGAGGCATTGGAATGTTTATTGCTGTATATTTTCGAGAGTCTTTGAGCGGTGGATTGAAGCGTGTTTGTGGCATGGGCTGTCTTTGGGAATGGGTTGGGACGAGCCGTTTCAGTCGCACGTTTAAAGTTGCACAGTCGCACGTTTGAAGTTGTCAGGTTAGCGATGAGCTCTGAGGACAGACTTGTCTTCCGCACCTTTTGAAGTTCATCTCCTCGGGTCCCAATGGGCCTTTCTGGTCCTCGATCGCTTTGCGTCGGCTTTACAGACAAACGGAAGGCGGCACGGCAACCGACAGCCGGTGCGTTAAGTACCCGTCGTGGAAAGGGCCCAGAGGGGACAACGTGAAGAGCCAGATGTGGTTAAATCAGCGTTTTCAGACAGGTTGGGCGGACTAGGTGTGCAGAATCCCCCGCTGACGTCTAAGGCAGCGTTCTGGAGTTTTCCCCTCATTGGCACTTTCTCCCTTCTCTCTCGAAACGCGCCGAGAAATGGAATTGCATCTTTCAGATGTCCATCTCACCTGGCTTCCCGTCACCGGCAGCCATCACATGAAATTTGCTTGTCTGGTCTCACCTGCTGTGGTGTTCACAGTGGACGCAAACAGAAGCCAAGCCCGTTAGATCGCACTGAAAATTGGCAATTTTCCCGCACGCTTCCCAGAAATTAGGCAGTCCTCCAGGGTTCGGCCAGGTCACTCTCGCCTTCTGTAGAAATTCCTGCCGTGTGAGTCAGGCCAGCCTGAGGTGTGGAGGGAGGTGGCGGGGGTTTCACAGAGCGTGAAGACCCGAGACCCTGTGTCCTACAGTGTCAGGAACTCGTCAGACATGTGTACCCATTTAGGAGTGTGAGTCAGGAGTCAACCTGGGTCCTATTTGGCATTTTTCTTGAGGTCAATTGAAAATTAAACGAAACATTTGAAAATAAGTCTTTGAATAAAGGATAACGTGTTCACGAATGGATGTTCCCCTTCGTTGTGGATTTTCTCTCAAAATGAACAATATCCAGCTCATGACTGAACTAGGAAAAGGAACCAGTTATGGAGGAGGCCAACCTCTGTGTACGCTCAAAAGTGAGCAGGACATCAAACCTTGCAGAATATATGGAGGGTGAAATTGCTTCCAAACCGTCGACACATGATCCCTGTCTCCCCAAAGTGCCCTCACCCCCTTTATTCTCAAAGGCTTGATGGAAGGGTCCAGATAGGGGGTGGGGCAGGCGGTTTGGGTTTCATTACCGCTTGCCCTTAACAACGACGGCCAGGTGCTACTATCGCACAGGCTAATGTGAAGCAGCTTTTGCTCTCTATTTGAAGTGGATACGCTCGGGAAGCCAAGGCCCTGTTACTCTCTCCTCTCCTCAGCTGTCTCCGGTCTTTATATGGAGTCTATGGGTGAAATGTCACATTACAGAAATGTCACATTACAGAAATGTCATTCTGAATATTTTTTATAGAGAACGCAATACAAATTATAGGTTTTTGTTACTTATGGGTTTCCCTTGTCGGTAGTTAATCAGTCAGTAAAACAACTTGAGGCCGTCAAATGTTTACTGTGACATTCAAATAACAGTCATAGTCTGCTTCTGTGACAAGCAAGAGAGGAGAGTGGTGAGACAATGTGTTTTGAATAGTTGGGTTTGGACGTCTACTCAGAGAATTCCCAAAACAGAGCAATCGGGTGAAAGCAGGACCATAATAACCTGAGCACTGTATTGGTACTGTTGAGGGGACAGTGCAGGAACAACGATGGGTCATTGGGGTGACTCTCAGTCAGCCACAAAAGTTTTGCTAAGACAAAAGCTCTTCACTAAGACAAAAGCTCTTCGCTAAGACACAAACTCTTCTCTAAAACAAAAGCTCTTCACTAAGACTCAAACTCTTCACTAAGACACAAACTCTTCACTAAGACAAAAGCTCTTCGCTAAGACACAAACTCTTCACTAAAACAAAAGCTCTTCGCTAAGACACAAACTCTTCTCTAAAACAAAAGCTCTTCGCTAAGACACAAACTCTTCACTAAGACAAAAGCTCTTCGCTAAGACACAAACTCTTCACTAAGACACAAGCTCTTCTCTAAGACACAAACTCTTTGCTAAGGCACACTCTTCACTAAGACACAAGCTCTTCACTAAGACACAAGCTCTTCACTATGATACAAGCTCTTCACTAAGACACAAGCTCTTCACTATAATACAAGCTCTTCACTATAATACAAGCTCTTCACTAAGACACAAGCTCTTCACTATGATACAAGCTGTTCACTAAAACACAAGGCATTCTCTATAACAAATTCTTCACTATAACCCTATCCATGTGTGTCCAGGTGTCTCCCGGGTGTCATGAGTGGGCCTCACATTGTACTTTGATTTCCCTGTCACAGGAGGGAGATGGAAAGATGGGCCTTATGTCTCTCGGTGGGGACGGTCTTACTCGCGTTGCAGTGGACTCCTTGCCTGTCCGAGAGAGGTAAAACTGCTCAAACCCTGTCGTGGCCTATTTTATTGGCTTTGTGTGAATACAAGGCTTTCAGTAATGGTGTTTACCTCTCCCCTGCCCCCTCCCCCCTCCAGTCAACCACTGCTTAGCTGCTCGAGCCTCCACCTGCTCCACATGCATCCAGGCCGGAAAAGGATGCTCGTACTGCCCTGACGAGGTGAGTCGGGAACTCCTGCCTCCGCAGTCACATGTGTCATTCACAATACCCAGCCCGAGGGTCACAGCATTGTTGGGAGGACAGGTTGGACTCTCACTGTCCAGTGCCTCCTGTGTTTGTGTTGAGGGCAGCCAGTTGGAGAGCCTTTCTTGTCTAATGGCTCTATATATATATATATATATATATACATAAACACTGAAGACACAACGTAGAACGAAAACCAGAAGATACATCTGGGTTACATGCAACTTCAACTTACATGCAACTTTATATATGTAGCCTTAGGTGCACTGTCCCAAAGCAATGTTTGCTGTTTGCTGTCTGTGCACCATTTGCTTACCATTGTCTCTGTCTCTCCACCTGTCTCTACGTGTCTGTTGAGAGCGCAGGTCTTTGAAGCTCCTCGCTGCGATCTGCTGGAGAGTCTGCAGGCCAGTGGCTGTAGCAACCCAGTGACTGTTGAAAGCGAGATGGCGATACTGGAGGTGAGTGAATGCCATTTCAGTGCAGCTCCAGGGAGCCCACCCAGTAACTTCACGCTCCTTTTCAAACCATTTGTATTTGTATCATTGTGTATCGCACTGATCAGCTTCTGTTAGCTTTCATAAGTGGCTCATAGTGGCGATGGTTTCCAAGGTTGACCATGTCTGTCTGGTCTGTGTGTGTATGTGTGTGCGTTTATGCATGTGCATGCATCTGTGCGTGTGTGCACCTGCAGAATGCCAGGATCAACAGCCAGCTGAAGTTTTCCCAGGTAGCCCCCCAGAGGATGAGGATGCGTCTGGTCCCAGGGGAGGAGCGTGAGGTGGAGATGGACATCTTTGAGCCCGCCAAGGGCCCCCTGGACCTCTACATCCTCATGGACTTCTCCAATTCCATGAAGGACGACCTGGACAACCTGAAGAGGATGGGGGAAGAGCTGGGTGAGCTGAGGCTGGTGATAGGATGGGGTGGAGTCAGGGCGGGTGTGGGGTGGAGTCGGGGGGTGTGACATCCTCGTCCTCGTCCCCTTTACACTCTAGACTGAAACTTTTCTCCCCCTTGTCCCATTGTGTCCACGACAGCTCAGCTGGTGGGCAAACTTTCTGATGACTACACCATTGGCTTCGGGAAGTTTGTGGACAAAGTCACTGACCCCCAGACTGACATGAGACCCGCCAAGTAAGAAGCCTTATCCATTTCTATTAGGGATGGCGAGAAACACAAAAGCAAACACACACACTAACATAACATGAATTTGTTTAGCCCTTTTCTGAATGACCTAACTGGGTGCATCTTTCTCCTGCCCATCCTACCCTCCCAGACTGGCTCAGCCGTGGCCCAACAGCGACCCGCCCTTTTCCTTCCAGAACACCATCACCCTGACCAGCGACGGTGCCTCCTTCCGTGAGAAGCTGAAGAAGGAGCGCATCTCGGGCAACCTTGACGCCCCCGAGGGAGGCTTCGACGCCATCCTGCAGGCCGCCGTGTGCAAGGTGAGCACCCCTGCTCTGGCGCACGCCCTCTGCACGGACGTAGCTGTCGGCACGCCACGCCATTCGGCCGCTGGCCACATTCAGGTTCCCGTGCTCAAGTCCCGTGCTCAAGGGGCACGAGCGCAGAGCAGGAGAACAAGTGAAATCCACGCAGGCTCACATGCGCGTCTCATCCGCCCCACCCAGGACCAGATCGGCTGGCGGGACAACAGCACCCACTTGCTGGTTTTCTCCACGGAGTCGGCCTTCCACTACGAGGCGGACGGCGCCAACGTGCTGGCCGGCATCCTGCCCCGCAACGACGAGGCCTGCCACCTGGCGGAGAACGGCTCCTACACCCATGACCGGAAACAGGACTACCCCTCCGTACCCACGCTGGTGCGACTGCTGAGCAAACACAACATCATCCCGATCTTCGCCGTCACCAACCACTCCTTATCCTACTACCAGGTGCGTGTGGGTGCAGAGCTGATGATCAGATGAGATAATCGCCCCTGTATCTCCTGTCTTCGGAAATCGTCCTGTGAAACCATTGTGTTCTCAGGCTTCCCTGTGGTGGTGACTAATTGTTCACTTCTAGCCTGAAGCTATAGAGATTTACAATATTTTAAGCCTTTTTCTCTAATTCATATTTTTCTCCTTGCGAGATAATAGAGTACTGTGCAAAACTTGGGCACAAAAAATGATCGTTTCAAAAATAAGTAAATTACATAATGAAATGAAATAATGGAAAATACTATAAAGTTCAGTAAACAGTAAATGACAGCCTCAATGATGCTGAGATCAGGGCTCTGTGGAGGACGTACCATCTGCTGCTTGATGAAAAACATTCATCAAAACATTTTTATCTTCACTACTGACACTAATGCAGAAGACAAAGACTACATTCATGTAAAAAAGCGAAGCTTTGGCACAATACTGTATTTATTTGTGAATATTCCTTTTTTAAAGGTTTTGAATTAGATACAGTATATTATTTGTAGTAAATTTAGTTTAATGAAGCTTATGCTATTGTGATCAAACAATGATTGCTGGTCATCCTTGGAGAAAGGCGGCTGCGAAAGCACACAAAGATGGTCGTCACATGAACACACACGGTGATGAGGCTGACAACGATCTCCTGACTCCTATGTGTTTCTGTAGAAATTACACGAATACTTTCCTATCGCTGAAGTCGGGGAACTACAGGAGGACTCCTCCAACATCCTGACGGTCCTCGAAAACGCTTTTGAGGTAAGGGCCGGTCTTAACGCGGGGCAATGGCCCTGATTAGGCTGTTTTACCTTTACCCAGCATGCTCTGTCTCTCCTCTCGCCAATCAGAATATCCGTTCCAAGATCAGCATTCGTGCTGAGGACAAACCCAAGGCTGTGGAGGTGAAGGTTTTGTCTTCTACAGGCCAGTTTAACCAGCACGGAAGCTATAAGATTACACCTGGGCAGAAGGTAAGGCATTTCCCCTTTCTCTCGGCATCTCTTGATGCACACGGTCAAACTCAACCGCACACACACGCATGCACACACATGCATGCACGCTCACACACACGGTCAAACTCAACCGCACACACACACACACGTGCACACACATGCATGCACGCTCACACACACGGTCAAACTCAACCGCACACACACACACACGTGCACACACGCATGCACGCTCACACACACACACACGGTCAAACTCAACCGCACACACACGCATGCACGCTCACACACACACACACACACACACACACACACACGGTCAAACTCAACCACACACACACGCATGCACGCTCACACACACACACAGTCAAACTCAACTGCACACACACGCATGCACGCTCACACACACACACACACACACACACAGTCAAACTCAACTGCACACACACACACACACACACACACACACACACACACACACACACAGTCAAACTCAACCGCACACACACACATGCACGCTCACACACACACACACACAGTCAAACTCAACTGCACACACACACGGTTAAACTCAACCTGCATACACACGCATGCACGCTCACACACACACACACACAAACAAACAAACACGCTTACAAGCGTGCGCAATTAATAGGGGAAAAGGCCGATCTGCTGGTTTTTTCTCAGTCACCCGGCATCTCTCCTCCTTGCGTCTGACGTTGCCTGTCCATGTTCCTGTTTGCATTGCCTGCAGGGAACGTTTAAGGTCCGGATGAGGGCTCAGGAGAAGGTGGATGAGAAGCCCGTGTGCCAGCTGACCCAGGGCGAGCGGACCGGCCAGGTCCGGGTCAAGCCCACCACCTTCAGCGCCGACTTCAAAATTGACACAGAGGTGCTGTGTGAGACCTGCAGCTGTGAGAAGGTACGGACGGGGAGGCGAGACATGGACTCACAGACAGCCAATCAGAGGATGGCTGTGTGGAGTGATGTTGCCTGGGTCTCTTACTTGTGACTAAATGGGGCCGAAAGTTCTGTTTTGTTATCTCGGTCCTTTTAGTCCCTGGGCGAATTGTTTATTTCTCTGCTACCACGGTAACTTCGATCTCACATGGTCGCTTGTTTTGCTTCACTGGATCTGTGTCCCTTTCGCTCCATGCAGAACCCTGTTCTGAGAGCACCGAGGTGCAGTGGGAACGGCAACCTGGTCTGTGGGAAGTGTCAGTGCATGGAGGGATGGTAAGACTTGCGTTCGCCATGCGCTTTAAAGCCAAATTTTACCGGACGCAATTTGCCGGCTCACTCTGCAGTTACCTAGGGTAGAAACCCTCAACAAGGATATTGTATGATTTTTCTATATTGCAATAATACTGTTTTGAAAATTTCCAAATGATACTACCATTTCTAATAATACCATAAATTGTCTGAAGTTCAGTCTTGTTTAACTGGTCCAGCGTAATCAGTAACTATGTTTTGTGGATGTGTTTACCACATTGAAATTATGCCCCTGGTTTCCTTCATCGCGAGACAGTAAAGGTGACTCTCTGCCCCCCCTCCGCCACAGGCTGGGCCCCTACTGTAACTGCTCTGCGGCGATGTCCTCCCAGGACACCAGCGCCTGCCAGGACGGCACGGGTCAGCTCTGCTCGGGCCTCGGCGACTGCATGTGTGGCACCTGCATCTGCTACAACCCCAGCCAGTACGAAGGCCAGTTCTGCCAGTACGACAAATCCCAGTGCCCCCGGTCCGGTGGCTTCCTGTGCAACGGTCAGTGTGGTGCGGGGGGGGTCAAACAGTCTGTGATGTTAGTGGTAGTGGTGGTGATGGGGAGGGGGTCAAACTGTCAGTGGTGCTACTGTTAGGGTGGGGATGAGGTCCAACAGTCAGTGATGTTGTTGGTGAAGGTGCGGGGGGGTCAAACTGTCAGTGGCAGTACTGTTAGGAGGGAGGCAGGGTCAAACTGTCAGTGGTGGTACTGTTACGAGGGAGGCGGAGTCAAACTGTCAGTGGCGGTACTGTTACGAGGGAGGCGGAGTCAAACTGTCAGTGGCGGTACTGTTACGAGGGAGGCGGGGTCTCAGCGAATGGCTTACTGCATCGTGTCCCTTCCCCACCTCCATGTTTTCCCTGCAGACCGAGGGCGCTGCTACATGGGCCAGTGTGCCTGCGAGGATAACTGGGAGGGTTCGGCCTGCGAGTGTCCCAAAGGCAACCTGACCTGTATGGACAGCAAGGGGGTGAGTGCCGTCGCCATCCCGTTCCAACTTTCATTATTTATCTGTGTGCCATTGCATCTCACCGGTGGCAGCACGTTGTGCAGTAGCACTGGGTTTTGGACCCTATACGTTTTGGTTCACAACTGAGGACAGGGGACAGTGTTCAACTTCAACTGATTTGCTGTGGTAGATATTGTTCTCTCTGGAAAGATTGACACTGCAAGTTTTTCTAAATAAGCCCATGAAGCTACATCTGGTAAGCGTGGAAAATAATGTGATGTAATACAAAATTTTGCTGTTTTTTGTTTCAGGGGATCTGCAATGGCCGTGGTCTGTGTGAGTGTGGACGCTGCGTCTGCTCCAGCTCCAAAATTCTCCTCAGCCCCACTTGTGAAGTCAATGTGCAGGTGAGGCCTCCCTTGAGTTATCGTGTGCGTGTGTGTTTGTATGGAAACTGTGGAGGACGCGCGCGCGTTTGTGTGCGTGTTTAAATGTACACACTTTATCAGTTTACCTGAGGACTTGTCTAGAGGTCCTACTGTCCCGTGACATCCCTTACCCGCCCTCCCTTAAGGCCCAGCTGGGAATGTGCGAGGACAAGCGCAGCTGTGTCCAGTGCCAGGCCTGGAAGACGGGCGAGAACAAGGGCGAGAAGTGCGACGAGTGCCCCTTCACCATCACCATGGTGGACGAGCTCAAGAAGGGTAACGAACCACTGCCCCCCGACCTGGGTCAAAAATCGGCTGCCTGCTTGATGGGTTCAGCGTTCTGCTTGGTGCGACCTGCCTGGCTTCTGTTTTGCAGGCAACGACGTGATCGAGACCTGCAGCTTCCGGGACGAGGAGGACGACTGCACCTACCACTACAGCGTGCACTACCCCAGCGACCCCACCCAGACTGTTGAGGAGGTCCAGGTGCTCAAGAAGAAAGGTGAGTCAAGTGTTAGTGTGTCTGCGCCTCCCGTGTCTGTAAAAGCAGACTCCTCCCATGTCTGTAAAAGCAGACTCCTCCCGTGCCTGTAAAAGCAGACTCCTCCCATGTCTGTAAAAGCAGACTCCTCCCGTGCCTGTAAAAGCAGACTCCTCCCGTGCCTGTAAAAGCAGACTCCTCCCATGTCAGTAAAAGCAGACTCCTCCCATGTCAGTAAAAGCAGACGCCTCCCGTGCCTGTAAAAGCAGACTCCTCCCGTGCCTGTAAAAGCAGACTCCTCCCATGTCAGTAAAAGCAGACTCC